>JACM01063486.1:0-60394 GCA_000787095.1 Periophthalmodon schlosseri
AAACAATTATAATTAATTAGATTAACTGCCCGGCTCTAAAATACCATATGACAGATGTATGTAACATAAACATAAAGCACATTATTCTCATTTGTGTAAACAAATTCATTATACACTCTAATGTACATGAAAATGTACCTGTACATTGTGTTTATACTTTGGCCTTGACCTTGCCTGTAGTTCAGTTTATACAGTTAAACTGATATACACATATAAACTCAGAAGAATCTTTGTGGGCAGATTTGACGCAGTGGTCTGACACTATAAATGATGCATCAGGTGAAAAATATGATGTTTTGTCTGACATTGGGGCATTTAGAGAGCTCCTCGGTGTGTTCCTGTCACTGGACCCTGGATCAGCAGACGTGTGATGGATTACAGAGGGACTGGATGGATGTGAGGTTGACTGATCTCAGGAAAAAGCCACATTGCAATATCTGTTAAACTGTATCAACTGTTGTGTTGGCTGAAATGAGTAGGAACTACGAATATACAAATTTGTATTGTCAAATAGGTGCTAATTGCATCAGGAACTGTGACTGGTTACAGGGCACAGTGCCAGGGAGCGACCGCAGTGTAGCATCTCCTGATGCTGAGCTATAGTTGAGGCTTGGTCAGGAGGATGACCTCAGCTTAAGCAGCAACTCAACCACCGCACCTGCAGTGTACTGTATCACACAATACTTCTAATCACTAGTATAATGTGTACTGAGGGAGAGAGAAAGAAAATCTTCCCTTCATGTACATTATATGTAATTTCCTATGAACTCTGCATATAGATAACCTGTTAAAATACGTTTTACTTTTGCAACTATTTGTAGCCCTAAGACAGTCCATAAAATGCATTTCCATTCACTCTCTCAGTCTGTCACGGCCCTGCACAGACACACTGGACTTTATGGTGGACTACATCTTCAGTGCACTCTCTCTGAAGCATTATGTGCACCTTTCTCTGTTCAGTCCCTTAACAATGGTTTTCAAGAAGGGTTTGAGTTCACAAGGTCTTGGCTATGCTTTATCTTTAATTTAACCACAACCAGAACAGAAGGGCTGTAAGGTGCACAATATTCTCTCAGCCAATTCCCAATCTAGAGTGAGGTATACAGGCTATTTGAAAAGGTAAAACTTTTGCGATACGAATCGATTTCGTTCAGAGTTATATTTGGCTATCGATCATAAAGCCCATCTTTGAAAACAGTGTTATAACATTTTCTGTGAGTCAATACTGCCCTCATGTGGCCAAATTGTAAAACTATAATAATTATTATCCAAGGCCTTGTAGAAATATCTGGACACTCCAGGACAGGCCTAGTGTTGTTATAAAACCACACGTAACCAGCCAATCATATTGTTTAATAATAGGCACTATTCTTTCTACTATTTTTTCTGCTCTCAGCTTGTGGGCCACGTTTAAATCTCTTACTTAAAAAATGCCACTGCTGTCTGGTTGCTCTCTTATTGAACAGGTAGGTTTTAACAGTGATTACTAGACATAAGACAGCATTAAGTCCAATGAGAGCAAGATGTTAGTTTGGGATTAGATATCAGTCCATGTTTCATGTTTGATTTGCAGCTGCCTTATCTTTTATTTAAGGCGCCCTGCCACCTGCAATTAAATCACCTTAAGTATCACCGTCTGTATCATCTGTAACATAGAAAGCCACTTCTTATCCTGACCTGATATGTTATAGTATAGCGCTTGGTTATTAAAGCAGCCATTGTGGCATTGTCACGTGGGTAGAAATATGGCACACGTAAGGAGCTCAATGATGATCTTTAGTAAATCATCAATGAATATTACATTTCTCACATACCATAAAAGGGCCGTCTGCAGGCGGAAATTCACTTCATAGGCTAAGATATGATTTCCCCTTATACCTATAGAGAACAAATGCAGCCTATTGCAACTCACATCCGCGAGGTGGCGTCAAAGAGCCGTACTATATACTGTACCTACCTATTGATCCGTGGGAAGCGTTCCCCTACATGGACCTGCATGACTGCATGAAGTCTTCTAGGCTTCTTATCAAATCTACCCAAACTGCCACTTACAAGTAGTAGCTCTACGTTATAGTGGTAGTAGTAGTAGTAGTAGTAGTAGTGTTAGTAGTAGTAGTAGTAGTAGTTGTTGTTGTTGTTGTTGTAACCGCTGATAATAATGAATGTATGAATTAATAAGCCTGGTCGAGAGAAAATAGATTCTTCATTCTAAACGGCCTATTGTAAGATTGTATATTTCAACATGTCAAACTGTCGTTGCTTGTCTTACTTTAGAGCACATACTCATAAGATACTCACACAGTCACACCCAAAGACATTTGTCTGTCCCCTCGCGCACAGCACAGGATGGGGAGTCAGCGCCCCACTTTTGACCAAAGAATCACTGATTAAATTTGAAGGAAGATTTACCGGAAATAAGCAAAAATTAAAAATATATCGCTGTAATATCCGAAATGACAGAGAAGCCCACACGTTTTGGTTTTACGTTTACATTGTGCAAAGTCATCCCGAAAAACATCTTTGCAGCTTTGATTTATTTTAGATTATGTTTTAAATAAAAGAAGCTTTAGGCCAGTGTACTTTATTTTGAAGGACATTTCCGGATGAACTGCTGCCAATGCATTTGACTTCAAACCAGCCCGGTATTGGCTGCAGCTGCGGAGCTCTCCCACACCAAAGAGGAGCTGAGTGTCGCCTTGCCGTGGTCAGTGCGCGGTTGACCTGTGGTTGAGGATATTTTACCTGTCTGCAGCAAACGGGGAAATTCCACCATGCCTTCCAACGCTCAAGGTAAATGCTGCAAAAATGCTCTCGTTCCTCGCGCGCATCTATTATGTCTAGTGTGCTATCCCCGGCTTAGAGCGCACAATAGAGCGCGAGCAGGCCGAGTGACCGCCTAAGGTGCCGCTAAGCCAATCATCATTACGTTAACCTGAATATCTGTTTTCAGGTGGGAAAGCGTTCGGTCTCCTAAAGGACCAACAGCGGCAAAAACTGGAGGAGATAAACCAGGTGAGTGTTTCTGCTTCATCTGATTGTCTTCAGCGCACCTCATGGGAATGTGGATGTAATGAGGGCGCTTACACTTGACTTGGCAATGGCCTTGTTTCTAAGCCCGTGCCTTTCAAGCCTACTTTATCCTCTCATCCTGGATTCATTATGTCACCGTGGTTTGGTGTTTTTGTTCCTGATCTTTGTGAGGGTGACCTCCTGTCCAGTGACACTTGTTGCACTGGGTCGATTGGGCATGGACTTGAACCCACTGTAGCATGTTCTTATCAGTGCAGGAGCTCTGGCCCTGAATGTAACTGTGTAAGTGTTATCAGTGAGTTTGAGACTGGAAAAGGCCATTTTGTGATAAAGGAATGGGGTAAATCTGCTGTTGGACTGGCAAATGGCAAGTCTAGTCTGTTAATAAACCTCATAATATTCAGTAATTCCTCAATATGCCTCATTGAATCAGAATATTTGGGAATGGCCAGTAGGGTTTATGTGATACAAGTGGAATTCACAAGCCTCTATGGGGTCAAATCAAAATGTGGTAAGGAAATAAAACAAGGTGTAATCAAATATCATCTTTATATTTGCATTAATTACAGAATTGATGGTGCAGGCCTACGTCTATTTCACATTTAGGACCATTTCTTGCAATAGTCTGTTTAGTGTATTACAAGTAGTTGGGCTTATCCAAAGTGTGTGTGCTATTGCCTAACACGTTTATCTAGAACATTTAAGGCAATCTGCACTGAAATATTACATACTGTGAAAAAAATAGTAAGAAATTTAGAAGGCATTGCTCTTGTACGCAATCAAACTGAGGCTTTGCACTTGGTCACATATTCCTCCCTGTTCTCCAGATAAACTGTGAGATAGGACATTCCTTTGTGAAGGCTGAGGCTGTGGCTCATTTGGCTGAGTCAGGCAGCCTCTGTACACATCCACAGGAGGAGTTTATGCCTTCACCCTTAATTATAAACTACAGACACATCGGGGTCAACAAGGAAAATCTAAACAGCTTAAGACCTCCTCTTTTCCTGCGCTATGTGAAGATGGAGGCGACTCCCACAGCAGATTGCTCCATTATAATTTCATTAGCACTAGTTCCTCTGGGTATTATGTTCTTTCCATTTTGTCTCTTGTGAAGTGTTCCACTTAATCAGCAAACGTATTCACAACACTAGATATGAGATGAGGTTTAGATTTGGGTTTATTGCTCTCATGTAAGTACACATTTTAAACCAGCTTGATCAGAGAGATGTTATCTTGTTTCATTTTCCAGATTTTTCTTCTGTTTTCATCCTAGGAATACTTGGAAGACCAGAAATACAGTGATGAAGAGGATTTGGCTGTGAAATTGGAAGGTTTTAAAAGTAAGTTTGCTGTTTTTTTGGTCATTTCTTATACTTCTTTTCTCTTCCTGTCCTACTTTTTGGGAGCGTAAAGCCTAAAGTATTTTGTTTTCTTCTGTGGTCCTGCATGTTCTGGGAGGAATGTGCTGTTGGGCGCGCCACAGCCTTTTGTTATACTATTCCATTTTTTGTTTAAACTCTTGTCTCCTGGGGATAAGGGAAAAAAAATCAGTTTGGATAGAGTGATTAAAGGAATATTACAAGTTTTATTTCTATGTGAAACCATTTGCATGATAAGACAGACCTGTAGCAGACTGTATTCTGTCTTTTGACCAAATTAAACAGAAAACAGAAGAATGCATATTTTAAAGTTCTACAAATAATCTTGTCGAGCCAAAGGAAATGGAACAGTAATGTAAACATCAAGCCCATACATCTTTTTCCCTTTTCTATGATCCTGTCCCACTGACCCAGGGGTGGTGGGAAATATTTATGTCTATCCTCTTGTCACAGCAGTCCTCCAGCCAACAAAAACACGCCTGATAATGCATAAAAAAATGACTAACACAAACCAACTGTTTTTAATGTAGAAATATTAGAAATCATTATTTTTTTTATTTCAGCAAATTTGCATTCTGCATGTTCCTGTTATTAGGAGATGACTGTGCCCATAGTCGGAGCGATATCCCCTTTCCCCTTGTTCTATAATGAACTTACTGGGAGATTTAGTGGGAAAATGAAAACTGTATAATATCCTGTAGGTTTGGAGAATTGCAAAATTACAATATCAAGTGTATTGTCAAATCTAAATCTATGCCTAAGCCATAAGAAGAAGGTTCCAGGTTTGATTCCTGGTTTGATTCCTGGGTCGACTGGCCCGTGTTTGCGTGGGTTTCCTCCAGGCACTCCTCTTTCCCCCATCAACCCAAAGCATGCACAGTAGGTAAAATCCTCCAGCCAGGTAGCCTAGCTCAAGATCATGCAGATGGGTCCCAGAACACTGTATGGCAGCAGTAGTTCTGTTGTCATGTCCTTAGGCAAGACGCTTCGCTCATATTGCCTAGCGTAAGTGTGCATGTGCACACGCGTGTGCACACACGTGTGCGACCGAGTGGTTGTTGGTGGTGGTCAGAGGGCCTGATGGCACAGATTGACAGTATCGCTTAAGTCAGTCTTCCCCAGGGCACATGACGCTTTGACAAGTCTGTAAACGTGAAGTGTGTTTGTTACAAGTGTAAGTTATTATTATAAATGAACATGAACTTGCAGTGTAATCTCCCCAACTAAATGAAAGTATCAATTTTACACTCAAAGTGTATTCTAAAAACACAAAATTGAGTATTGTTTTCATTGTCTGGACATCTGGATACTGGACCCTATCAGGCCCCGCAGACAGGAAAATGCTACATTTTTTATCTGACAGCTAAAGGTTTCAGCCGTTTCAGACTATGAAAACTCCACATTCTTTGATGCGTTACAAATATAATCAATGACTTGTAATCACTGACTTCCTCCTTTTTGAAGAACAGTTAAACATCCCAGTTGTTTTGAACAGATATTCCCACAGGCAAAAAGGTCACTGAAAATCATATAGACTTAGGTTTTGTCCTCCATTTTCTGTGGCTGTAAAAGATGATAAACAGGCTGCCCCCGGACATCTTTCTCTTGAAAATATGCTGCTTGTGTGTGTGTGTCCGTGTGGGGGGGGTCTCTCTTCTGACTCGACGAACAGGCATAGCATTGTCCTGTCCCACTCCCCAGGGCTTCAAAGAGTTAAGTTTCCTCCTCTCTCTCTGCCTCCCCATACAGAGCTCCCATTGTGAGATTGAAATAGCAAGTGTAATCGGACCAAAGTGGCCCAGAGAAAAGAGGTGACGAAATTTAGGAAGACGCGGGAAAAGGGTCCTCCGCTATCTGCCTCTGCCATTTTGAAAACGTGTGAACAACTGTGAATCACGGCTTCGTTTGCCGTAACTAGATTTAACTTAAACGTTTAACTTCAAAATGCCCAGATTTCTCTTGAGTTGCCCCTTTTAAAAAAATCTATCACTGTGTTCTAGTCTTCCTTTCTTTTAAAATACTGCCAACTTCAGCTGTGCCAGCCTCAGCTGCGCACTGCTCACTCACACCTGTCATTATCGGCTGTGGGACTCTCCCTTTTGCTCCGCCAACTGTCTGACATGACTGTAGTGTTTGTAGTTTTCATAGTTAACCAAGTGTAGGTGTGGTTGCCAAAGATTGATTGAAACCCAAATATAAAATAACAAAGTCTCTAGAGATGTCTGTACTTCCAGTTTTTAAACATAAGTATTTAGTACGTTTTGGTTTTTTTTTCTTATAAGCACGTTAGCAGGTCTTCCTTCTCGGATAATATTCCTTACCCGGTCTGTGCTTTTACAGATAAATATGCAGAGTTTGACCTGAACGACCAAGGAGAGATTGGTGAGTACGTTTACATGCACTTGTGTACTGAGCCATGTGAAGGCCCTCACCAAAACACAGTAATTAAACACGCGTGTATTATGTGGGCCATGAGATCACACCACTTGGGCAGGCTTAAATTTCAGGTTAGTGTTGTTTGTAAAATGACACCAATCTGTGATGGACATGAGGTTAACTCAAAAGACACAAACATAATTGTTAGAAAATGTTTACGTATATATTTTAAAACAAATAAATGTAGCTTAATGTGCATTGAATAGAGTGTACTATAGCATAACATAAATATCAATCACATGTATTTTGTAATAACAAAGTGTATTGTTTTTCATTTGCTGTAAGCCACAGTCGTCACAATCCACAATTATACACAAATGGGTCTTGAAATATGTAACTGGACATGTACCTGAACCTAAGTTTTAACTTTAAAATGAACTTAGCGTATTTTCCGGAGTATAAGTCGCACCAGCCAAAAAATGCATAATAATGAAGAAAAAAACATATATTTCACATATAAATCGCATCTGAGTGTAAGTCGCAGTCAAACTATGAAAAAAAAGTGCGACTTATAGTCCGGAAAATACGGTACTTAAATTGTTTCTGGCTAAATGTTTACTGATTTTCATTTTAGATTTGATGGGTCTGAAAAGGATGATGGAGAAGCTTGGAGTACCTAAAACTCATCTAGAATTGAAGAAAATGATTGTTGAAGTAACGGGAGGCAGCAGCAACACCATCAACTACAGGGACTTTGTGAAGATGATGCTGGGGAAGCGCTCTGCAGTACTTAAGCTGTAAGTACAATTGCACATAACATTTTGGTATTGTCCTATTGACATTATATATAGACCATCTGCTGTCAATGTGAGCCAAAGCGTTTTTCAGTGTCAGCAAAATGATTTGCAACTGTTGCAACTGGGAAAAACGTAGTGATGATGCCACTGACCACATGCTTCACTAGTATTGTGTTTGTTGTTGGTCACAGTCTTTCACTCTGTCTTAGGATCATGCGCTTAAGTAACTGATTACCAGGCGATTAAGTGACGGTCACAAAAGATTAGAGAATATACAAGTTAAACTTTCTTACCATTTGTTTGTGAAATTCCACTGTGTATCTGACTGGAAACTTAGACAGAACTTTCAATTTTAATACTTAAATATTTAAAACTCTGCTCTAGAAGCTCAATCTTTAAATAAACACCTTTCGCGTTTAAAGCACACAACAGCTTCATATCTAGTACACAAACAGAGAAAACCTGACCGATTGCACTGAAAACTGTCATCAGGGTCTGACAAGCCTAGATTTGGTGCCAGATTTTTCTCACTGCTCTCGGGCTTAGTGAAGCTTTGCTGAAGTTTCCCAAAAAAGGAAATTAAAAACAGTCAGCGTGACTAGCTGCTGTCAGATGCCTCACTCTTCTCCGCAGCACCACTTTATCAACTATTTTCTTCACTTCTATTTTGACGTTTGACATTCCTTTTCTTTCTTTAAATGTCCTATATTGCGCAAAATTGACTCTTGTCAACTTTAAGCCATGTCAAAACATACCTGGAGTTGTGTTTTGTTTCATTCATACATGTTTAAGTAATACATTTATTATTAGTCTGTCTACATCTCCAAAGCTCATAATGCTCTGTTCCACCTGGTGATGTCATGAAGTGGTACTTTTCAAGTTTCAAGACCATTTACCTTTTGTTTAGCAGAGATCGGCAATTCCAGGGTAGAAATGAGCCAAATAATTCTAGTGAAGTTTAAAAACACAGTGGAGAACTTCCTGTATTACCACATGACATCACAAGGTGGAACAGAGTGCTTTCTGTTTGAGAGAAGAATTCAGCCTAAAAATGCAGGGTTTGTCTGTTAAACTTGTGTGAATGAACCAAAACACAACTCCGGGCATGTTTTTGATGAGGAAATAAAATGATAACATACATCAGAAAATAGCATAATATTGTCCTTTAACTACAACAAACTTACTTTTTATTAAAATAAATGTATACCACATCGTGTTAAAACTTCAAAATAACCGTTACAGGTGGAGTCTAAAATAAATTGAAAGGAACAATGTTATACTGAATTTTGCACTTCCTTTTGGCCTTTATCTGAGATTACTACACAAGGTTGGGTGGTACTTAAGGTGCCCTTTTGTTATATAACTAATTTATCTAGACAAGGAATCTGTATTACATTTATTTGCGCTTAAAGCTGCAGAAATAAAACCAGTAGGACATATTTAAGGTATTTTGAGCAATAAATGTACTTATATTTGAATAAATGTAAGCTATGACTGGAAATTTATCAGTAAAGTTACAACATCTGGAGAAACCCACCAGAAAAATGACCTAATGCACCTTTTAAATGACATATTCTGTATCTATGTCTAGTGTGTTTTTTGTGTTTCATGACTGTATCTCATCTCACATGCTGCTGTATTTTTGACGATCGGAATTCACATGTTTTTCAGTGTCTTAATCTTCGAGGACAAGGCCAATGGCTCCCCGTCCAAGCCGTCAGGACCCCCTCCAAAGCGGGACATCGCCAGTCTGCCTTAAGCCCAGACGTCTCCAGCCCACAGTAGAAGGACTGTTGGTCGTCGTGTGTAAATGAGCCTTTCTTCTTCCATCATCTTGAGTGTTGTAGTGCGGGAACAGTCTGTGAGGATTTGAACTTTGTGACTTTTATCATAAATGGCCCCAGTGTTGTGTATTTGAAAGACACCTGGACTTCGTGTTGGACTGTGAATATCTTTTACCCATTTATTTTAATATGTAGCAAGGCTAGTTGTGGAAGTACATTTTGTGTTTTATAGTTGCATTTTAAGGGAAATTGTATCATTGTGTTATTTTACAATATGCTTTTTGAATGCATTGAATAATTTAATCTCCAAACACATTTTTTTCACTGTGCTCGGTCTTTTTGATAGGCTCTTTTTTGTAACTATGCTTCGGGTTAGGCACAGTTGCTCTCACTAAATATAGGCCCATTGAGAAGCATAGAATACTGATCCAATTGGTATGGGTAACTACTGAATGTTTTAATGATCACTTAAGTCTTGTGGATCGTCTTCAACCTCAGATGGACAACTTGGATAACAATGTTGATTTCATGTTGAAATGTCAGTAGTTGCACATATAAGTAACATTATTCTCTACAATCATTTTCTCCAAGTGCCTCAGCTTGCAACTTGATTGAGGAAATGCATAAGGTATTGAATTGATAGAATAATTGTTATAACTTTTTAACATTTGTCTTTTTAAACATACATTTGTTGATTAAATTCTGTATGTTGTACATATATTTAATGTGGATTTTCTTAACATCTGACTTTTCTAACATTGTGTTTTTCTTAAACATTAATGAAGTAATTTTGTTTTTTGTTTTTACTGCATTCCCATCCACTGTTTGATCAAATTTTATCATTTTTTGTTTTGTTTTGTTGTTGTGCCTCATTTTGTCTTTTTTTTTCCACAGTTGTGTGAATTTTGAAAATATTTTTAACCCACCTATTTTTATAGGTTAAATGCAGTCTGCTTTAAAGTTATTTAACTCTTTGCAAGATACACATTAAATGCAGGCACCAAAGTAATAAAAAATCTTTCACTGCATAAGTGACTCATTATTTGGTGGCACTGGTTGATTGGCGAGCTCTCTGCCCTCACACCAGGGAGGTCCTGGGTTCAACTCCCAGGAAGTGCAGGCGTCTGTGCAGTTTGCATGTTTCTCTCTATGGTCTGGGAGGGTTTTTGTCCGGACACTCCAGCTAAGGTGGTCTTGACCAAAACCTGTCACAAGATCTTGAAATGACTCTGCAAACATCAGACAGGTTGCTCCAGCTGCTGCATTGAAGTATAGTTCTAAATTCAAAATTAAAACAAAACATTTTTGTTGCTTAAAATACAGCTAAATTGATCACAGTAAAATATACTGAGTAAGTCTATCAAAACATAGCAAAAGAAAATTTTAATTCTGTCAAGTGGACAAAAGTTGGCTGCCAGTTTAGGAAAATTTAACTCTAAAACTTATGTCCAATTGACAAAATTGAATTTTTTTTTCCGACCTTCCTGTAGGACTGAGGATTACACAGACATCTGTCAAAACGATAAATAACAAAGTAGAAAAGCGTGCAGTTTAACCACTGAGTTAAACCGTTATTTTAACAGATCCATGGTTAAACCGTTAAACCCGACGCTGCCCGAGCCCTAAAATTTAGTAACGACACTGACATCTACTGGTCAAAAATTGTTTACAGAAATCAAATTTGATAAGCTACTGTTATATTTATGGTAAAAGTTACTTAATCTTTAACATCAAATCAAAAAATACAAACACATGGGATATTGTAACAAGATTTTATAAATTTATAGAAGAAAAGACATAGCCTAGAGGTAACAAGCAGAGTCTGTGTTTAATGATAATTAAAAAATGCAACAGCTTCACTTCGCCTTGGCCTTTTTTTTGTTTGTTGTCAACATTTGCGCCATATATAAACCTTGATAACTTTATATTGTTGTTTTTGATCGTTCCCAGTGAAGTGGGAGCGCGTCGGATTACGTGGTGCAGAGTTTGGCGAATCACGGCCGCGCTGCGCTGCCTCCCTCCGGGCGGCCGTCCTCCGCGAGAGGCACCGCGGCTCAACTAGACGCACGTCGCCCAGCCTGGACCATCTCTGCCCGCCGCATAAAACCCTGCCGCAAGGCCACTGCGGGAAGATGGCGACAGACAAAACGAAACACGAAGGAAGAGTTAAGATTGGACATTATATTCTGGGTGACACGCTCGGAGTGGGAACGTTTGGGAAGGTTAAAGGTATGTTTCAAGTGCGTGCTGCAAAACTGAAAGATGGTGGCTATTAGCTCATTGCTAATTTAGCATCAGGGAAGCTAACTTGCACCGCTTGAAAGTTAACACACTTGTTGTCTTGTCACTTGTCTTTTCGGTTAAACAAAAACGGCGTGTGCACATTTTTATTCATACAGGGTAGATGTTAGCGGTGTCAAGTGTATTTTTGCTTGTTTCCAGCAGGATGTTCATTCAGTGTGTGTAGCTCGCTGCGTATTGAGCGGAACAACGAGCCACAAGTCGGTTCAGACCAGGCATCGCACCGGGAAGTAACTCCAAATGTCTAACCCACGCCGCTAACGCAACCTGGGTACAAATTAACCAAGGTGCCCTCCCACACGAAGTTGTCAAAGTAACTGCCGCTCGACTTTGTACTCTTCAAGTCGCGTTTGTGCAGCTGAGCAGACGCCAGACGGATGGCACAGACAGGACCGAGCTGCGTGAACCTGAACTGATGCCCCGGGCTGTCATTAAAGAGGAGGGACAGTGCGCTTCAGCAAGGCCTAGATCTACGTCTGAAGCTCTTTCACATGCGTTTACCTAAATGACTCGACACCCAAGTTTGAGGTTACTGTAATTTGTCAATGCCAAAACCACAGACCAACGTTAAAATATGTGTCATGGTCGTGTCTGTGTGTTTGTGGACTTCCTCTATTCGTAGGTGATGGCTCTTGGCTATGGATGGGACCATAAACAATAATATCGTTTATCGTGATAAAAAGGGTTGACAATAATCCTTTGTGGGTCTTTTTATTTAATCGTGATAATCGCCAACAAAGATAATCGCCATTGTGTCACCAGAAAAAAAACTACTTCTCCCTGATGATCTCCTCTAGATCACTGTTGTTTTTGCTTATAACAAAGTACAATACTTTAACAGTTTAAATATGGAACCTATTCACAAAATTAAAATTGTAATTATTCATATCCAGAGCATTTCTAAACTGTCAGCAACAATAATTATCGTGATATACTCGTTAATCATAATTATTTTGGCAATAATAATCTTGACACCAAATTTCAGTATCGTCCCATGCCTTCTCTTGGCACATAACTATTTACAGTTGACATTTCCTTGTATTAATCATTGTTTTGGGCAGTTTGATCTAGTGTTTTGCTTTGCCTCTTATTTCCTAGTGGGCCAACATGAACTGACCAAACACCAAGTGGCTGTGAAGATCCTGAACAGGCAAAAGATCCGCAGTTTAGATGTTGTGGGGAAGATCCGCAGGGAGATCCAGAACCTCAAGCTCTTCAGGCATCCTCACATAATTAAACTGTAAGTCCTTCATGACGCCTCTTCTCTATACTGTAATCCCAAAAATGTGCATCCATGTCTCCCACTGAGCTAGTTTTGGATTTCTACATTATAACCATAAATAAGGCTATTATCTGTCAGTGTTTGCCATGGTAGTCCAAATCTATAAATATATGTGTCCTTAAAAGTTAATGTTATCATACAAGTCTGTTAGTTTTCGGAATCGCTGTCTCCCTAAAATAGCGGTTTCATATCGTGCGTGCACAGGAATGTAAACTGTTTGCTTGTGTGAGAGTGAGAGAGATACCATCTTGTACAGTTTCAGTACAAAACACTGGGGCAGAGTCCAGGCTGAACCTCACCTTCACTGAACATACTTTATTATAATAGGGTCGTTGTTCTTTTTTCATATTTATCATATAACATCAAATGACAACGTTGATTTACAGTTCATACATAGGCCAATAACAATAATTATCAATAATACTTCATTAATTTGATCAGAAATCACATTTGTGCGAATTAGAGGCATTATAACTGTTGTCTTTTGATTGGTCAATGGCCTTTTTATTTCTTTGATTCAGGGCTTTGATTGCTTTGGATTCTGAGTTGTAGTCAATCATTAATGTCTGGCAAAGTGTTATTTCTTTGCTGTTGTTGTTAGTTGGTGGGTTTCTTTCTAGGTTTTAAGTGAACTCTGTACACACTTGTAAACCTAATACATGTGGTTATATAATATCAATATTGTTATACCATATTTTTGTACAGATTTGCCATCTCACCCATTAGAATGAAAATGAAAATTAACATGAGAAAAGTAACATGAGGCCTCTGTGGTAAATCTATTGTTATTTTGATTATTTTTTACATAAATGAGAATAGAGTTTAGATAAAGCTTTTTAATTATTTGTAATATTTAAAGGTGTTGGACACTCGTGACCTTGGTTACCTTGATAATCTGCTGGGGTTTGACAGCACACTTGCCTTGAAAACCGAGTAATGCCCAATGAGACGTGTGTGTGTTTGACCTTATGTAATTTTTGCTGATATATATATATATTTTTTTTTACATACTATGATCTGGTGCCGGCACCGTTCAGGCCTGGTTTTTCATGATTTGTTTGAAAATGCATTAGAGCCAATGTTCTGTCTGAATGTTTACAAAAGAAGGTCTGGGGAAACCATATGCTGGAAATGTTTATGATGCTGGATATTGACTAAGGTTTTGGGAACTAATGGATGCCATATTATTTTATGTAAATGGGCTGAAAGAATCACCATTAAAAAAACAAAGTCAAAAATAACGTGGCTTATTCCTGTTTTGATGACATTTAATTTCAGCATCTCAAAATAGTCCCCATGTGCTTCACCGTCTGCTTGAACCTCCTTTTGAGAACATGGATGTTGCCAGATCTGTGCCCTGAGTGAAAAGTGTTCCTTTACATTATATTACTGATATTCGTTGTTCTTTTGTGCAGCTATCAAGTTATCAGCACCCCCACAGATATCTTCATGGTGATGGAGTATGTGTCAGGCGGAGAGCTCTTTGACTATATCTGTAAAAATGGAAAGGTAAAGCCTCACCTTTTACAGTTTTTATAGTATACATGTGACATTTTGTGATATTTATGCTTACCTATAATACAGCTAATCTATGGCCAAACAGTGACTGTGAAAAATCTCACCATGATGTGCAGAGCAGTCAGCTGTTGTGCGACGTGCTGATGAGTCACAGAAATAATAGGCCTCCTCTGTGTTGACAGTTGGATGAGAAAGAGAGCCGTCGCTTGTTCCAGCAGATCATTTCAGCCGTGGATTACTGTCACAGACACATGGTGGTTCACAGAGACCTCAAGCCTGAAAATGTTCTACTTGATGCACACATGAATGCAAAGATTGCAGACTTTGGTGGGTATTGTTAAACATGTGACTATCAGAAGCTATTGTTTTGATTTCATTTTACATTAAATAATTGTAATGACAATACTTGTTTGAAAAGTCCCTTTGCTCACTTGCCCAATGTGTGTGTGGTTCCCTGAAACAAGACAAGACACATCTACCTCTCCTATAGCCTCCAAGTCATCTTGCAACCCTAGCTCAGTGCTGACCCCCACTTTGGGAACAACTGTCCTATAGAAGTGTTAAGATCAGTACTATGCACCAATGCACCCTCCGTCACCTATAAAGGATGCAAAGCGACCGCACTGTCGCCATGTGTCTCATGTTGCTTGAACCAAAATCCAAAGCTTTGTGCACGCACAGGACATGCTCACGGCCCCCCTTGGAAAGCTCTGTGACGTGATTGAGGCGCTGTGTCATGTCTTCATGGCTGTGGCTACAGAGACTTGTATGTGAATTTTTACTTTGACTGCCTCGATATTATGCTATCTGTTTATACTGTTTTCAGGGCTGTCAAACATGATGTCAGATGGAGAATTTCTTAGAACAAGTTGTGGTTCTCCAAACTATGCTGCTCCTGAGGTCATATCAGGAAGGTAAAGTGTTAAATTTTAAGTGCATTTTTAAATTGTATTTTTAAAACAACATTATAATCCAGTGATATTGTCTTCAGATTATATGCTGGACCAGAGGTGGATATCTGGAGCAGTGGGGTTATTCTCTATGCTTTGCTTTGTGGCACTCTTCCCTTTGATGACGACCACGTGCCAACACTCTTTAAGAAGATCTGTGATGGGATCTTTTTCACACCGCAGTATCTGAACCCCTCGGTCATTAGTCTGCTCAAACACATGCTGCAGGTCGACCCCATGAAAAGGGCCACCATCAAAGAAATTCGGTGCGTATGTTCAAAAACTAATTTTAATTTTAATTTCTAATTTTATTAAGATTTGAGAGATTACAACATTTACCGTTCCAACAGGGAGGACGAATGGTTCAAGCAGGATTTACCAAAGTACCTGTTCCCAGAGGATCCTTCCTATAGCAACAACCTCATTGACGATGAAGCCTTAAAGGAAGTATGCGAGAAGTTTGAGTGCACAGAGGAAGAAGTTTTGTCCTGCTTATATAGCCGGAACCATCAGGACCCCCTTGCCGTTGCGTACCATCTTATCATTGACAATCGTCGAATAATGAGCGAAGCCAAGGATTTCTACCTTGCCTCTAGCCCCCCTGATACCTTCTTGGATGATCAGCACTTTGGTGTGGTTATAAAGCCCCACCCCGAGCGTGTGCCCTTCCTTTTGGCAGAGACTCCTCCAAGGCCTCGCCACACTTTGGATGAACTTAACCCACAGAAGTCCAAACACCAAGGGGTCAGGAGAGCCAAGTGGCATCTGGGTATTCGCAGCCAAAGCAGACCCAATGACATCATGACAGAAGTGTGCCGTGCCATGAAACAGCTGGACTACGAGTGGAAAGTAAGAGAGACCAACGCAAACAATCGCTGGTTGAAAATAAATATTGATGTTTATCTTTTTTTTTTTTTCCCCCTTCAATCAGGTTGTGAATCCATTCTATTTACGTGTGAGAAGAAAGAATCCAATTACTGCGATGCAAACCAAGATGAGCCTACAACTTTACCAGGTGGACAGCAGAACCTACCTCCTTGACTTTCGTAGCATAGATGGTAAGATAAAAAGTTACAATACAACTAAATGTTACTGGGGGTCAGCTTTATTTTAAGTTATGTGTGTAATAGCATTTGATATTAATACTACCACCAAGCACCAAAATGAACGCTCATAGTTCAGTAAAGAGGGTGGAGTCTCTTGCCCAAAAGGCAGAATGACAGACAATATGTCATAGTTTTTAATATGGAAAGACCAAAGGGAAGTAAAGTTTATGGGAATGGTACAAAATCTGATGGCACAAGATGTCTCATACCAGTGGAAAACAATCTTGTGAAATCCTTTTTTTCTGTTTTAAACCACCTATTTGCTCCCATATGGTTAACATGAGATTAGATTGCTCAAGAATGCAATAATCATAATAAGTTGGTGCAACCACTGCTTTTACTGAACATTAAATAATCTTATAATAATGTTCAATAAAAAGGAAATATTTAGATCTCACCTTGTGTATCGTCCTGTGGAATTTGTGCTTTGACACACCCCGAACAGTTTGATGGGCATTGCTGTCAAATCTGTTCAAATGTCCATTGTGCCAAATCCCTTATTTATCTGTCTCCTGCAGATGATATTTTGGAAACAAAATCTGGAACTGCTACCCCTCATCGGTCTGGCTCTGTGGGCAACTACCGCACCACTATGAAGACTGATGTAGACGGGGCGGAGGCCCCTGGCACTTCTAGCACTGTGCACCCTCTCAAGGTAGCGGAGGGCTCTTTAGCATCATCACTGACTTCATCCACTGACTCAACGGGAGCAGACAATGCGACTTTACCTCGACCTGGAAGCCACACCATAGAATTCTTTGAGATGTGTGCTAATCTTATTAAACTACTTGCACGATAGCTTGCAAAACCTATTGCTAGCCTTTTTCCTATTAGTGTCTTTACAGCAATAAGCATGCAACCATTTAATGGCTCAGCTCATCCCGAGGATGAAGCGGGTGGATGTCCGAGAGCTGACAGGATACAGTGCTCGCAGAAACATAACAACATTCTGTCAGATGAACAACAAGCTTAATATAAGCTTAGACAGGTCAGTCAGCAACTGTCCACACATTTACACTGAATTTGCTGCACTACCTGTGAGCACTGCTATTCAATACAACATCTAGTGTTGTCAGCAGAGAGAGGTTTACAACAGATTTGGGAATGAGGCGCTAGATGTATAGGATACAGGAAGCACTTTTGCACAAATGTCTTTTATTTCCTGCTGCTCTTGTTCATTTGTCTCAGTGGAGATGAGAGTAGTGGTGCAGTTGTGTTGGGGCACTGCCGAGGTAAGTCCAGAGTTACCCACCAAACTCTTGGACATTACAGACTGGCAGATGCCCCTGTCTTTCATGTGTGTGTCAGGGACAAAAGAATGCTTCATCACTTTTGTTTCTCTTTTGTAAATTTGAGCTATCATGCTAAATTTTCATGATGTCCTTGTTGTAAAATGTCTGTCCCTTAAATTTTTTTATATATAAAGACATGGATATATTTATCAGTGCGTGCATTGGTTCCATTGGAAAATAGAACTTTTTTTTCCCCCTTACATTTATATCTATTGCTGGATAATATGTAATATCATTTTACTGTGTCTTTTTAATCATTTTGTTTCTTCAATCACATTGTTTTGTCATACTTGATTTTCTGTCCAGACAATTTAGACTGATTTTACAATTTAAAGGTATTTTCTCTGACCATCAGAATCTATATCATTAAGAGTCCAATTAAAATTACATTTTGATTGAGTTTTTTTGGGGTTTTTTTTTTTACTTTTTTGTCTTTAATTCTCATTGAATTTGACACATGCCTTTCCTTATACTCTTGTTATTTTTTAAGATTTACACACCTTTTAACAATTAAAAATGGTTAAAACGTAAAACCAACCATTTTAAGATTGTAAAAGGTGATGTTGATTGTGCCATTATAACAGAAACACAGGCGAAAAGTCCCCAAAGCTTGTAGAGCAGCAATAATATTTTGTCCCATTCTTTTGTTTGTTATTGAGGTTGAGTCATGCGATCCATGTTTTTGTTTGGGCTACAGAAATGGCAACAATTGATATAAGTTTTTCTATGTTTTTCGAGTCTTAACTTTCAGGTTCATATGTAACAACAATGCTTCCCTAAGAATTTATGCGTCTCCATCACAGTGCATTATTCCTGAATTATTTTAAATACAAAAGTATTGGTCTTTATGGAGTTATAAAAAGTTTATTGCTAATTATTGCTCCTATAAAGTCAAAACTTTATGATCATATACACAAACATCAGTTTTGTATTTCTTATTGGCTCCAACAGCTTTTTTCCCAAGTCAGAGGCGTTGTTCATTGGCACTGAATATAATATTTTTCTTATTCTAAACAAGAATTAAAGTTGGAATAACTAAGTAGGAGGTGAAACAAGTGGTTGCCCATTGCCTTTGAAAGCACAATTATATTTGTGTTCAGTCTTACGTTATTACTATAGGGCTGGGCATTGACTATTATTTGATTAAATTCTAAAACATTTTGTTTTTTGTATTGTTTGTTAAGCATAAAACAGTGGGAACAGTGACTGCTCATGAATGTTTGACATTTTAAGTTAACAAAATAGTGTAAGTTGGCTTGATCTACTAAAGGGACCTTACATGATTGTCCAGTGTAAATTTTAAGCGACAGTGTTGATAAAATTTGTATTTGCGATGCCTAATAAACTTCTGAACAACTCATCTATGCATCTTGTCCTCCTACTTTTCTTTCCTAGAAATACCTGACTTGGATTAAGTATTAAATGCCGTGTCTGTAATTCCTCAGTCGTCCACGTCTAACTTTGGCGTTTACTATGGATATTAATTGCCATGAAAATTAGTAGCTAAACTAACATGAGCCACAGAAGCTAAACTCCAAGCAAAATGGGCACATCAGGTTAAAACGAGGCTCTTGTACATTAACTGTGCCAGTGGAAATGAGGCTTAAAGTTCACTTGAGAAATGAACGTTCCGCTCGTCATTTTACCGTCATTTCCCTTTAAGAAGCGTTGTAAACATTTCCACTACTTCCGGGTCATATCCTCGTGAAACCTGTTTAGCTCCTGATAGTTTAGATCAGACCATGGCTTATACTTCCATGGATCAGACGTAATAACATCTAAGTTGCATATTACATTGTTATGTATCATGTACTGCATTTAAAGTGAACATTTGGAGCTGTTAGATTTGTAACAAATGGTGTAATAGTCATAAGCCAAGTGGTTTATTTATATTTATCTTAGCTCCGTTTATTTACCATTGCGAGGGTAATTTTAATCTAGATCTAGCAAACGTCTGGTTTTAGTATTTATACAAGTTTAAATTGAATACAGGATGGCGTCATTCGGGTGGAAGAGGAAAGCTGGAGAGAAGGTGTCCAAAGCAGCGCTCCAACAGTTTGAACATGAGGCAGAGAAAGTGGAGGAAGGAGAGAAGAGACAGAACGAGGATGTGGACTGGCTCCACGCGACCAAGAGGCGGAGGGAGACGCTGCTGGAAGACTGCGCCACCAAGAGTCAGAGGCTGAAGGACGAGGGCGCAGTGCTCGCAGAGCAGGGAAGGTAAAGCTCTGCAGGTTTGTCTCATGGAACATGTGTAAACTAGGACAACGATAAAAAGCCACCCCAGACATAGATCCACACAGCTGGTCTTTGAAGAAACCAAATATGATCATAAAAATACTAAACAATACATTACATTTCAGAGAAATGATACGGATTTCTCTCCACAAGAGGGCGCTAAAACACAAAATGTCAACCAGTTCAGTCAATTATAATGAAGCAGCATTGTTTGAGCTTTACTTACAGGGCGTCCCCGGGGTTCCTAAAAAGAAGCTCAAACTGCTTGCATAACATATTATTGCATACTTTTTTACAATGATTTATTAATCACAAAGCCATTGTATTTTTGTTTCTAGTCATGTAGGCAAAGGTTGTTGCCAGTGTCTCCGTGAATATTTAAAACCAGTTTTGAGATGTGATGTTCCTCTGTGATGCTTATGATCTAATAAAAGTCCCTTAGTTGTTCGCCATTCACAGAGATGCTTAGTCATCGCCTATAAAAGTGGATTTTGATGAGGAAATGAGGCCTTGCTCCTTCGTAATGGTTGTTTAGGGGTTTGAGACGGTGTCTGGTAAAGCATGCCAAAGTCCCACTCTAATGTGACTGACCCTGACCCTGCTCATGATGTAAGCAAGACACTATCAAGCAGAATTAGAAACAGCTTATTCAATAACATAGTAGGTGCCCAACATTTCTCTTTAGTGGCAGCACATTGAAATAAAATAAAAGGCCACTGATGGGTGGTGCTGTATTTGGGCTCAGTCTTTGGTACCAGTCAGTCCTATTGCATTTGACATAGGTGTGTTACTACAACTTTATCAAGGCTTGGAACCTAAATGTTGTTTATTTCACACCAAAATGTTTGATATTTACGGATCTTCTTTTTTTTTTTTTAAAAAGGTATATACTCTGTTTTTAAGCTATACAAAATTAGAACAATCATTGATATTAGTAACTTTTTGGTATGTCTGATATATGAACTGTATGTTATAATCACTTTCTGTTTTTATTTTTGGAAAAACTGAAATTATTTTATGACGATTATTGTAATATATGTGATATTGCCTAACTTCCGGACTGATTTTACAGTCTTTGCCTCAACTGTGAAACTCGATTACAACACTGGGTAGTTCCTTTTCCACTTCCACCTCCAAAAGAATCTTTAGTTTGATAAACAGTACTGGTATCTCCCATCAGTGTAAACCACAAAATGGAAATGCGAAACCATGTTTAACCAGATGTAGTGGTACATTGTCATGGAGAGTGACATTAAATATTCTGTAAATATGAAATCTGAGCCAGACAGACAAAACACACACATCTCATGGATTAGTCCTTAACAATTAAATCAGTATTATCATCAGAACTCTTATTTATTTTTACTTTTTGTTTGTTTTTACCAGGCATTGGGAGGCCATTAAGAAGTGGGACGAAGCAATACAACTGACACCAGAAAATCCATCATTATATGAGATGAGGTCACAGGTGAATACTGATTATTAGGAACAGTATTTCATTTGATCTACGATCCTGTGGAATTTCCAACAAGACAAAACACTTTTAGTAGGCATAAATGACTTGGTGATTTAAAGCCTAGAAGTATTCTCTGGTTTATCTCTATCTCATAAGATATTTATAGACAGTTTTTTCCCCATCATCTGTCACGGTCACATGCTAACACTTGTATGTCTGATAATGCGCATATCACAGACCTATGCAAGGCAGCCATTTGCTTCAGACGGCCACTGGTCCATTTCCCACTTCCTCACGCTACACTCCATAAACACACACTTTGGCTAGTTATTTATTACACAGGCATCTACAATTGGTTGACTGGTGTATTTATTTATTATTACTAACACAGTAAAATATATTCTTAGGGTCTACTGTAGTCAGATTACATATAGAAGTGTAGGCCTAATATAATAAAGTCCATTATGAGACATTTGAGAAGGAAGCCAAGCCATTAGAAGGCCATGCACAGGAAGGACCCAGGAAAGTTGCTATGCGCAATGAAGCAAACATTTGTAGTTTTACTCAATATCTGCTCTAATGCGCTTCACAGCCGATATTATAATATTATTACTCTCATTGATTAGTCTAGATAATGTCATATTACCATTACAGGTCCAGATGACTGCATTGTCCCACAATGGCATCTTACTTCCCCTAATCACTTTCTTAACTCAGTTCTAGATAATTAGTTTCTGCATAATGTGCTCAGTTTTGCTCTGTCAGGCTGTGTTTCCGCCACACTCTGTTTTTGTACTATGGGACATCACCACATCCTGGTTGTGTGGCTTGTTTGTCTCAGGCCTCCGTCACGCTGTGACTTTTACATCAACCAACTCTACGCCAGACTGGACTGAGCTGGATTAGATTACATGGACCTGTTGCGACTAAATATTAGTTAACAAATCAGGGAAAGTCCAGTTTCAAGTCGCAGGTTTAGTGCTGCCCACACACCGCACCGTATGCATTCTGTTAACAAGCAATACTTTTATATTGCTTTATAATTTAAGAAGATGTTTTATTATATGTTTATTCAAAATGTATTAATTAACTATGATGACTGCAGAAAGCTTTGATCTGTTTTATTTTTTAATCCACAGGTTTTAACCATTCTCCATGAGGTCTTCCCAGCCGTGAAGGCGGCCGAGATGGCTGTGAAACTCCGCCCCCTTTGGTGGGAGGCTTGGCAAACTTTGGGTCGAGCCCAACTTAATCTGGGAGAAGTAGATCTGGTAAATTTGCTTCTGATTCTGATTAAATGTTGAGTGCAATGCAGTTACACATAGTTTTTAATGCAATAAATCAGACAACATTCTAGTTCAACATTCTTGTTTGCTGATAGGTGTGAGAGCATCCATTAGGAGCCTGAATGATTATGTAAAATATGACTCAAGCACAGTACACACTTAGTGTTGTTCAACAGCAAACAGCTCCTCCCTTCAGATGGATATAAGGCAGTGCCCACCAGCAGTAATTTGACCAGAACTGAAGAAGCAGCTTGGATGAGCAGCAAAACGTCTTTACTCAAAATACTTTTTGTCCAGTTGACAGATTTGAATTTTTCTTTTACTAAACATTCAGTTCCCTTTTACTTTTGTTGAGTTAGCTTTGCCATGTTAACAAAAACATATCAGGGCACTCAACCATCAATAGTTTAAATAAACTTTATCGGTTTTATTTCTTTGAAGCCATTTAAAATCAGATATTTTTGTTTACTATTGTCTTTTAGTACTTCCTACTTGTGCAGAAAGGTGCCTTGGGCTTGAGTGGTTCCTTAAATTGCAAAGTAGCACGTCTAGACCTGTGATTGAATGAATACTTGATGATAGTTACACAACCCATCTTAAACCAACATGCCTTACCTCAAAAATCCTCAAACTATTGGCGGTGTCTATAGAAGGTACTTGTCCCAGAGCACTAGACCTGTCCTTCAGGTCCAATATCAACAATGGGGAGTGATGAAAACCGATTTAAACACAAATAGAGACACACCTCCTGCTATAATGAATCTATTCTTGCAAGATAAAAAAAAAAAATCTCTCCTATTTATAGCAAGACTTGTTTGGTCGTGTTGAAGAGCTGTGTCTGCATCAACATGTTTGAGCAGTGCTTGTTTGTACAAATGGTATAGTAGTCATTTAATTTTTTTGTTTTTTACAAGCCATTCTTTGATTTTGCTATTCATCTTTGTCTAATTTCAGGTAAACATTGAAGGGAAAGCACCCAAATAACATATAATTTCACAGCATTCCAAAAACTAATTGAAACCTGATTATCAAAGTCAACAAAATCTCTCCTTTTTTTGTTCTTAAAAGGAAAAAATATATTATTTTTAAGTATTCCACTTTTGGATGTATCGTAGCGTTTGAGCTTGAGCGACAATGGTTAGTTGTGAGACCTATATTAGACCTAGGATTTGTGTACGCCTTCTGTGCTCATGTACATACCATGTTTGGCCCTATCCTGCAGACTGCGTTAGAGGATTCATGAGCTAATTATAAACCAGGGAGTGAAATCTGAAAGGTTTGTAGTTTGTTTCCCTGTACTTACAGTGAAAATAACGTTTATATTGATTTTCTTGTGCATTGTCAGCAGATGTGTATTGATGTGTCTGGAATTAAACATTGAATCACGCTGAAGGAAGAACTGGTCGTAGCGTCAGTGTCTCTGGCCACAGCAAAGTGTATTTTATTTTATTTTGTGAGCTTCTATTCTGATGTTAAATTGTTCATCTCTTTCAGGCTGTCAGGTCCTTCCAGACTGCAATTCACCTTTGCCCATCAGAAGTCTCCCTATGGCAAGAAGACCTGCAGTGGGCACGCAGACTACAAAAGCAGCATTTAGCCACAAAGGAAAAGAGCCAGGAGGAGGAGGAGACTAAAAGACAGATATTGAATGCGCCCGAGTTGGAGCAGGACTTTGATTTTGAGTCAGAGGAAGTTGTGGCGGCCTGTGAAGCTGTAGCCCGGCGTCAGAGCCGTTATGAGGAGCTGAAGAGAACAGCTCTGGTCATCGACACGCAGGGAAATATGCAAAATGTGCTGGCTGGGGAGGGAGGGTCAGCAGAGAGTCCATCCCTTTCAAAAGAGCTGTTTGTAAAAGCGAGGGGACTTTGAATTGCATCAAAACAAGCATTGAAAAAATATATTGTTTAATATTAAGATATGTATAACTATTACTCTAATGTCTCTATAATGATTGAATCTCAAACTTATTCTTTAGGGGTCATTTTGATTCACTTTCTTATGGGGGAGGCATTAGGTTGAGAGTATCAGAAAGGACTGAGGAGGGCAGTTAAGATAACATCAGTGTTAATGTATAGATTAGTGTGTTACTCATATCACTCACATTAAAGTCATTCTGTTAGCAGTGGTGCTGAGGACTGTGCTTTGTTGAGGAATAAGTAAAACACCAGAGGTTAAATCATTTTACATTAATCTTTGTAACATAAATTTCATCTTCCGCTTTTGTTTAAAACGCTGTATTGGTGGAAACCTGAACTGCTGATTTTTGCAGATTGATTTTCAAAGTGTAAAACATGATGTTCAGCTCTGGTGTGACAGAACAATAAAGGTAAAGTGTTTTACGCTGTGACCTGGAAACTTTACTGACCACAAACACACACAAAGTCCCCTACAGTGTGCAACAGTATTTTTTACCAAACTCAAGATTTCGATAATATTTTCGGTGTTTTCTTTATAGGTCAAGAAATAACCGCCCATAAAAAATAGTTCTCTCTGAATTGAGATTACAAAAAATTACACTCTACAAAATTCTCTTTATTTACTCACTTTAATTAACCATGTTGTACTATAATCTCAACTGGTTTACAAGTTTTGGTAAATTGCTATATATAGGAAGGATTATGTCACATTAGATTGTAAAAAATAAAGCCGGAACAACTGGCTATTCACATTACATTATGAGAACAGAAAAGCGAAATAGTTGCCTGGGATCCAGAATACACACCTCTTCAATACTCTGCGAAGATGTGAGTCTGGTCTCCTGTGAATCTCCTCAAATGGGCGTGATTGACAGGTGGATTAGCCAATCAGGGACACGCATGGGCCTTTCGTCTCAGAAAAAATAAAGGAAAAAATATCACAAGGGGCTTTAAAACATCACGGATCAGTGGAGTCAATGGGCAAAGCACTAAACTCTGTTAATCTGAGGTGAGATCAATTTGATTTTATTTGTAAATCATAAATGACCAATGAGGTTTGCAAAAAGTTAGAGGCAGAAGTGCTACTTGGATGTATAAAGATTGTACAAAATTGTCCTTTTGGTGCTCTTCACTGTAAGGACCAGGCCATTGACAAATGAGCTTCTTTGTTTCACATGTGTCACTAAAAAAAACCTAATCTGATTACTCGATCACATTTGACTGAGCGTGAGACGCAGCGGAGAACGTGGGAAGCAGGCTGATATCAATCTGTATAAAAAACTACAGAGATGTATCATTCTGGGTTTGCCAGGCAAGTGAAATAGTGTAACACTGAAAACTATGTGACATGTGATGTCACCAAGTGCAGTAGCTGCCTTTTTCACCACCATGTTTTTTGGGGAGTTATTAATAAAATTGGCTTACTGGCCTAAGACCTTCTCACTGAGAAGAGACACTGTTTTATTTTAAAACTTAATAAAAAAAAACCACAAACTGACAGCTTTCACAACTTTCATCAGTGTTCTGTTCACACAGTTCAACTTTGACCCTAGATGCACTTTTCCTGAATGTCGCTGGACTCATCAGTGAAGGTGACATACAGCACAGAGTCAACAGGAACTTCCTTTATGTGGAAGGCATCCTCTGTGTCCTTGCTTAAAAGCCCCCTCCCCAGCCCCCTGACCTCCTCCACAGCACTGGGCTTTGTGACTGTTAGTGAACCCAATGGTGAACCTGAGTCTCCGTCTGTCCCCCCGGAGCATAGGTGCAGTGATGTACTCTCCAGGGTGTGCAGGCAGATCTGTGAGGTGCTGGCAAACTCCCTTAGGTCACGGGTCACTAGAGACGGAGAGTCTCGGGAAACAATGGAAGAAGAGAGGTGTCCTTCCTCACAGCGAAACCTACCACCTCCTCTGCGGCCACGGCCCCCCATTTTACAGAACACACACTTTATCCTCTCCATGAGTTTGAGAAACACAGTCTTCCGCAGCAGTATGTAGACCCAGGGATCTAGAATAGGATTGATGGACGCCATGCGCACGGCCAGAAGGTCGAGGCGAGGATTCTCTTTTTGGTGCATCTGGTTTTCAAAGATCCGTAGCTAATGAAAAAAAGTGTTTTTATTACATCTGGAGGTATGTCTAATGTAGAGATCATAAAAAAGATCAAAAAGTCTAAACTTTTTTGTAGACCTCATGCTTAAAGGTGCACTATGTAACTTTTCTGGTGGAGGGTCTGCCACTTTCTTGTCTACATGGAAATGTTATTTCTTTGTCTGGAATTTTCAACAATATGGCATTAAACTTAAGTTGAAAAAAATAAAAACATAGGCGCCCAAAAACATCAAAAGTATTTAAAAGTCTTATAATAAATAGATTTTAAACTTTTTTTTTGGTCCTTGTGATGAAGAGCACCAAAGGGACAATCTTGCAATTTCTACAGGTCCACGCACTCCGGCTGTTTAAAATTCTGTTAAACTTATTTTTCTCATGGAGACAAGCAGATGATGCCACCAGGACTTGTTACAGGTCAGATCTGTGGAGAGGTGGTGCCACTTAGTACAATACATGTATTCAGGGCTTTGTGGCAATAAAAGCATCTGTAATAAATGCGAGCTCGAAAGGTTTAATGCCATACAGTAAAATGTTCCAGTCAAGCAGTGACATCTTTATGGAGACTAACAGGTGGTGGAACCAGAAAAGCTACACAGTGCACCCATGAATTAAGTTACCAGCAGCAAAGAAAGACACATTTTAAAACATGTACAGCCTGCAATGTTGGTGAAGGAATATTTTCCAGATTTTTTACAATCAATGATATTATGTCAAAGAAACTGTCTCTGCAGCCGAACTTACCACTAAAGGTATGGAGCAGATCAAAACCACCGCAGATGTGGCTATGAGGAGGATAACCATTTGAATCTCGGCTCCGGCCAGTCTGCGAAAGCTTCTTCTGCTGCTCCTGATCTCCGCCGCGCGCCTCGGGTCTGCGCCCAGCGACGTGCGACGGATGAAGCGCCTGTGCATAACAATGAGCGCGCCACACACAAGTACATTACAGGTGACAGTCGCCAGCACTATAACCGAATTCAGCCCAGCGTACACTAAGTTGTAAGTAGCAGCGGAGGTAAGATTACTGTGCCAGTCTATGAAGCACCATGTCCCCGGTGTTTGCAACTTGACTTGTCCCAGCCCCAAACTGGGCATTGAGCACGTGAACGCACTGAACACGTAAATGGCCAAAAGAGTGACCGCAGCCAGTTTCTGGTTGACATATTGGTTGTAGTATAATGCGTGGTTGATGGCCAGGTACCGCTCAACAGACATAGCAAACACGATACTGAGCTGCACCAAGAAGAAAAAGAGCAGAATAAATGCGTAATATTGGCACAAAGGCTCCTCTCCGGGCCACGCGCCCTTCATGTAAGTGGCTATTGTAACGGGGCTGACGAGCAACGTACCCAGCAGGTCGGTGACTGCCAACCCGCACACCAGCGTGTAGAAAGTCGTCTCCTTCTGCTCCTTGCGTGATATGCGGAGCACAACGATGGCAATGACGTTGCCCACCACCCCAAAAATGAACATTATGGATGGGATAGTCGGCGGCTGGAGCCTGCCTGGTGCCTCGGTGGGGTTCATGATTTCAGATGCTCCAAAGTTCTCAGTTTAACTCATACCCAGTCACGCGGTCTTCTTAGGGCTCAATAGATTCCCCATTTTGTTTTACGCACAGGTGCTGCTTTACGCGCAGTGCCCCAGACGCAATAAATCCACAAAACAGAGAAGTGAGTAGGTGATGATTTGCAATAGACGCTCGCACTCCGCTCTGCTCTGCTGTCACTCTCTTCTGTCAGAATTTCTGGTTTGGCAGCTCCTCCTCTGTGCTGCGCTCCACCACGTTCGCCAAACAGACACTCAGGTCAGTGTGGTTTCACTTCTTCACGTGGAGGAGTTCCCACACGTTGAGAGATCAGAACAAAATGTCCATCCATCATGTACACAGCTGACAAAGTACTTTTACTGAATTTTAAATCATTATTATTTTAATTAACATGTTATAATGTTCACTAATATCACAAGAAAGCCCCTAATGCAAATGCGAGTGCCACTAACTTTTAGTTCATTGTTAATAATACAAAGAAACCATACAAAATCTTTTTTTAAAAATTAATAACACAATAACCTATTTAGTTAGGAGGCCGAAGTGAACAGTTCCATACAAAGAATAGCTTTGTTTGCTTAACAGCAATATTTTTTTAATTAAAAAAACTCACATTTGTAATTACAGTTTTGCTATACAAAAATATGATTTAGGCATCCAGCCATATCTTATAAATACAAAAGTGATTTGACTGAAACAAAATTAATGGCAATTTAAACCTATTCTGAACAGCGCTACCTCCAATATCAACAAAGTTTGAGACTGGTGTTTATTTGTATGTGATCTCATGGGGGCTTTTAGTCAACATCCATCGCCTTCTCATGATACTCCCAAGGTGAGGCTCAAGTTTACTCACAAAATAGAGGTGGAGATTTGGGATAAATAAAGACATCACTGAAAGTCCTGTGGACTGTAGTTTCTTTTTTTCTTAAATGGATTATCTTGGATGGAGTTTTCCATTTTCAAGTTATACAAGAATGTAAAAGTAATGTTCATTAGATACTGATCTCTGCGGGCAGTTGGTTTCTTAATGTTTAACTAAGGTAAAATGAAGTGTTAATATTTCATCTACACATAAACTCTTATGCTTTAGTAAACATTCACATACACATACTCAAATGAAAATATTGCATTAAATCAAAATAAAAAGTAAATGTCTTAATTTAAAAATGTAAAACTTTAGCAGTAACACTATGTGATCTATGGCCCAGTGGCCTCTATGTTCCATATGGAGACATTCAGACAGTACAACTCAGAACACTGTCTTTATCAGAGTCAGCTTGAAAGCCGCAGTGTGCTCACAGCAGATAAATGGAACATCAGAACAGGAAGAGGGCGAGCTGCACTCTGTGTGAACTGTCACATCCTCAAACTGTGACACTAAACTTGTCTTTGTGTTTGATATTTATATGTCTCAAAGGATTCCCACTTTATCAGTGCATTCATGAAGACCCTTACACACAGCTTTAATTATTGTCAACAGCTCCCCTCGGTGTGGTTTAACATAAGCTTTAGAGGAACAAGTCTCAACAGTAGCAAACTATGCCCCTCCGGCACCTTTCTAAGCAAACATCAAGAACATCTTGTGCCACTGTTTTCCAACTATGAAAGAATGAGACGGCACGATGTATGATATAATTATATCATTAAGATGTGTGGCATAGCCTTTCATGCACTTTTGCTCCTGTTCACTTACTGATAACAGTTGTAGAGCTGCTGCGATGGCCCAGAATGCAACACACCTCAGCAGACACACACAGGTGACCTTATCTGACCCCAATATTTATACTGCACTTCTGTAGCCTTAACGTAACTTTAAAGGTCAGGTGGGCTTCCACAGTGCTTCTCAAATACTATATGCTCTATAGTTTATAGTGTACGAGTTCATCTGGGTTAATTATTTAACATTCCTAGACTTAACCACGGGGTATTTTTGGATATGTGACTCCAGGCTTATATGACTAGCAGGATGAACTATGCAATTCCCTTAACCAGGTGATTGTAAGAATGCTAATTTCATTGTACATTTTCACAGGGGGTGTATAATATAAAATCATACCATATAATGCAGATTTCTGGGCTGGCATATGGTTTATTACAAGTATAACTGATTCAAGCTGCATGTAGATCCTGTCTTCTGTGCCACACCTGCCCTCTCACATGTTTACATTTAGCAGTGTGGCAGTTGGTCCAATCTCACTGGTGTTTTTGATATATTGAGATAGCAAGTGCAACAGAGCTACACACACACACCTGCCCATACCCTGCCTCTGTCTGGCACTGTTATGAACCTGCTTTTGTCCTCGGGCGTCTGTCAAATTTCAAAACAAAAGTGTAAGTGCTGCCACCGAAGACTCAAAGGATCCATTGTCCACATACAGAGTTCCATTATGGTGCCAGGGGAACTCTGAGAATAATCATTTTAATTTCACATTCCTTCTTAAGGTGTCCCCAGGGCTTTTTAGCACATCCATCAAGCCATTAAAGCTATAAAACATCACACATACGAACATTCTAGATGTCTGAAATCTATGTAGATGCTATTGAAATTAAATTAAATATATGTTGCTAATAATTTGGATAAATTATTGTTTATTTTAAGAGATTTCCATTTCTTTATCGGATTTTCTTCTCTTGCAAGCAGGGGACATGCAATAGAATGAGCTTTAATTGTTAAACCACTGATAGATTGTGAACTCTATAATGAACACGATATAATAATAAGAAGTAAGGCAACAAGCATGTTCATTTGTTGTTGTAAAAGACCCCACTAAATATGCAGATTACTTAGAGTGACTGTGACTTCTTTGTTTGTGACTGGGACAGCTGGAGCAGATATGTTATCTGTGCGACTGCCTGTGCTTACATCACGCTCCACCAAAACTCAGACAAATCTCAAAAGGTTGACATCATTTGTTAAGTGCACACACGGTACTCTCTGCATTGCATTTGACCTTTTTTCATTAAAGGTGCACTACGGAGCTTTTCTGGTTGAGAGTTCGCCACCTGTTAGTCTGCATGGAGATGTTACTGATAGCACAGAATTAAACATCTGTCTCCAAGGCATGTTTTTTTTTTGAGACAAAAAACAAAAAAACTAAAACCTGTAACTGAATAAATGCAATATACAGTTAATGCCGCATTGTGAAAGTTTCCAGGCAAAACTATGAAATCTCCATGGAGCAAGTGACAGACCCCGACCAGAAAAGTTACCTAGTGCACGTATGAAACCAGAATAAAATAAAACAGTGTATAGGACGGAGAGATGAGAGCAGGTATCGATCATCTTAACCTGAAATACCCTGTGTCGACCTCTTGACCGACCAACCATTTTTCCACAATGGACTACAATGACCAGCCTTTGCTCCCTGTAATGATAAATGTTTTAATGCACAGTTTTGAGTGTAATCTGTGTCAAGATGCTGGTGCAGTGTTGAAAGGCATGGGACCCACACCACACAGACAGGTTAGGCACGAAACTGCATAGAATGATGGAAGAGAAACGTATATAATGAAATCTCATCCATCACGGTCAAGCAGTGGGACGGCTCTGTTAGAAAAAACAAACAAGGAAACACAAAGAGAAAGAGCTGGAATATGAGAAACCTGCATTACTGTGTTAAGTGAAACCACTGTTGAAACTACTTATTTTTTCCTCAAAATATGTTATTCAGTAGTCGCACATACATACCCACATACATCCATACATACTTGCATCAAACTAATTAGATGTCATTGTACATTGTGCTAATTGACTGATGTGTTCAAATAAGAGCTGGACTTTAGCTGACCTGTCTCCAGGAATGTTTCTTTGACTTGCAGGTCTAATGATGTATGTATTACATGTCTCCAACTATAAAGAATGAGTATGTACATAGGAAAGTCCACCACTGGACACAGTTTGCACATTCAGTAAAAAATGCAGATTGTCGTTCCAATTATCTGTTAGCAACACTTTGAGATTTAATTTTGTTGGTACCTGATGGACGGTGGAATAAATTAGGCAGATGAGAATTTTATCTTCAAAGTTTAAGTTTAGTGTTAGATGAAAGAGAAAAGATTTGAGGAAGTCTTACCTCATGCTGACAAATATATGCGTCATTACATTGCACGATACTCATGCATGTGGCTGCATTTAAGGCTTGTACATAACCAAACATGCTAACCAATAATAATAGGGTCATGCTGCACATTAGAAAGATGAAATCTATGAAAGAGCTCATTGTTTTAACTGTAGAAAAAAAATGTATATACAGTACAATTAAAAAATGTGTATATACAATACAATAATACATTCTCACATTATTTAGGAAGGGGGAATAACATTTCAACCATAGCTGCGGGATTTTTTGCTATGAAGTTAAAAGTGAAGTTATCTGTCTGAGAGGAAAATCTGAGTCATTCAAAGGGCTTGAAAAACAAAAGCAGGTGATTTATTATTCACCAGATCCAATTATTAAGTCAATGACTCACAGCCCACCTCTACAGAAAACGTGAAATACTTCCAAAACATGAAAACAGGAATAAAATAGCAATAAAGACACCTTGGGAATTCAAGATTTCTGAAGTAATTAGTGTTAGTGGAAAATGCTCTGCACTTCTATCAATAAATCTGTTAATATCTCAACCTCAGAGAGGATTAAACTATAAAACATTGAAGAAATTCACAGGAAGATTGTCTATGTACAGTTAATTGCACTGAAGTCCATGTGTCGTATAGGAAATAACATTAGATGCTGTAGATAGGAGAATGGACAAAGGGGGTAAAATATGATTTAATGGTGTGTATTTTTCATACTACTGTCTTGTTTATTATTTCAGTGTTGTTTAGGAGTTTAATATTAGCCACATTAAAACCCATATCTCACCAGGAAGACAGACTGTTTGTTATCATTTCTTATCTTGGGAAATGACATTTAGTTAACCAATAATGTAGTGAAGTGCATTCGAGACTTGAGGCCAGTCTGAGAGGGCACCACGGTCCAACTTTTAAATCTTTTCCCAGAAACTGCAGCAAAATTTCCCTCATTTACAGATGATGGTGGTGATGGAGGTACTTAGTTTCAATGTGTTCCTAAGGTTCTCACATATTCTGGTATAATGTAATTGTACTATATTGATGAATGAGGCAACAGCTGCACATGTGGAACTGCACACTTGTTACTGCACATTGTGCACTGTGTGCTATAGAGCAGTCTTTTCAGTCATTACAGATCTGAATATCCTTTCACACATCACCACAGTTTAAAAACACACACAGAAATATCCATCCATCTTCTTCCACTTATCTGAGGCCGGGTTACAGGGGCATCTTCTATGCAGGGACTCCCAGACTTCCTTAACCCTGGACACTTCCTACAGCTCCTTCAGTGGGATCCCAAGGCGTTCCCAGACCAGCCAAGAGGCATAGTCCCTCCAGCGTGTCCTGAGTCTTCCTCGGTGCCTCCTTCCAGTGGGACATTAACACCTCCCCAGGGAGGCGTCCAGGAGGCATCTGGAACAGATGCCCGAGCCACCTCAGCTGGCTCTACTCTGAGCTTCTCCCACGTGACCGAGCTCCCTATCTCTAAGGGATGCGGAGGAAACTCATTTCAACTGCTTGTATCTGCGATCTTGTTCTTTGAGTCATTACCCTAAGCTCATGACCATAGGTGAGGGTAGGAACGTAGACTGACCAAGTAAATTAGAGCTTTGCCTTTCGACTCAGCTCCTTCTCAGCCACAACAGTCTGATACAGTGACCACATCATTGCAGACATCTCAATCTTATGCTCCATCCTTCCCTCACTCCAGTCATACAGGGAGCAGACAGCCCTGAGCAAAGGGCCCTGGACCCCATACTCGCAGAGCCTCCCCACAAAGGACAACAGAAGGGACACAGTCGAATGCCTTCTCCAGATCCACAAAACACATGTGGACTGGTTGGGCAAACTCCCATGAACCCCTGACCACCCGATGGAGGGTATAGAGCTGGCCCAGTGTTCTGTGTCTGGGACGAAAACCACACTGCTCCTCCTGATCCGAGGTTTGACTATCTCTTACAGAGGCATGTCAGCCAAGACAGGCCCACAACATCCAGAGACTTAAGATAATCAGGACTGATCTCATCCATCCCTGCAACCTTGTCACCGAGGAGGAGAGCACTGTCTGACAACATCTCCCAGTCGAAGTCAGCAGCTCTCCCTCGCACTGTAAACAGTGTTGATGAAACACTGCTTCTCCCTCCTGAGGTGCTGAACGGTTTGCCAGAATTTCTTTGAGGCTGACCGAAAGTCCTCCTCCATGGCCTCCCTCAACTTCTCCCAACCCTGAATTTTTGCCTTTGCCACTGCTGAGGCAGCTGACAGGTACCGTCAGGAGTCCCACAAGCCAACAAGGCCTGATTGGGCTCCTTCTTCAGCTTAACGGCATCCCTTACTTCCAGTGTCCACCACCAGGTTTGGGGATTGCCGCTGTGACAGGCACCACCGCATCGACAATGGAAGTGGAGAACATGGTCCACTCGGACTCCATGTCTCCAGCCTCCCCTGGGATCTGGGAGAAGCTTTCTTGGAGGCACGAGTTGAAGGCACCTCTGACAGAGGGCTCCACCAGACATTCCTAACAGATCCTCACGATACGCTTAGGCCTGCCAGGTCTTTCCGGCTTCCTCCTCCACCAGTGGACCTAACTCACCACATGGTGGTGATTGGTTACCAGCTCTGCCTCCTTGAACCGCCATCTTAACGTGGTGGAGGGATTTGAGCGCGAGGGCTTCATGCCCCTGGTAGGGCCATGGCAAATAGGTCCTAGGGACGGGTCAGACTAAGAGCGGATGTTTCAGACTAAGAGTGGTTCAGAAGCCCTTTATGATGAGCACCACATCAAGGCCAGTTATGTCGCCCAGATTGGCGTGACTGGGGCCCTACCCTGGAGGCAGACCTGGGGTGGGTACTCGACAGCAAGCGTCTGCTGGCTGGGCCTCCCCCCATGGGGCCCAGCCGGGCACAGCCCAAAGAAGTGACGGGGACCATCCTCCCCTGGACCCACCACCTGCAGGAGGATCCGTAAGGGGCTGGTGCAGAGAGATCTGGATGACAGTCGAGGGCAGGGGCCTCGAAGACTGGATCTCTGAATACAGAAACACAGAAATGTGAGGTTCAATAAGCAGAACTGTGGAGGTAGACTCGTGTGTTTCATAGATTAAAATGGCATAAGACATAAATACTACTACTGTTACAAGTACTACTTTATTCTGTACTGTACTCTGTACTTCTGATGAGGTGAAAGTATCACATAGTAAATGTGACATTGCACTGAAGAATAACTGTATATTTAGGATGTCCCCTGGGTCATATTCATTGGAAATCCCAGGGCTGGATTATATATGAGTAATGAGCATTCCCAAGGTTTTTTGCCCCATGGCCTTACTTGCTTTTGAAAACAAGCCAAACCAAAACAGTGTTCACCCATTTTGCTCAGGCAATAGTTGGAGAGGATTCCTTGGGATATTCAAGCTATGGCCAAGATGGTTTGATGTGACAGGAACTAAAAGTTTTGGCTACAACAACATAGGCTATTTTTCCACATTTCTTTAAGACGATGGTGGTTTGAAGTATACAGCTTTTGTGCAAAATCCAGACTTGTGCAATCTGCATATTATATCTTACTGTTCCTAAAGAGGAGGCGACATCATATGCACACACTGATGGGCTGATACAGACAAATGTGTTCATGTCTTTTGAAGAAGAAACATAATGATGAAACAGATTTTGTTATTTATCATTTATTTTATTATGGGTCATGATTCAAACAAAAATCCCTATAGTTTCCTGGTAAAGCTGTGGCATTGACTGCACAGTTTTCAGTGTCAGTGCTCATTGCTGGAAATTACGTCAATATATCAGTAAGACTTTTAGTTAGGCTGGTACTTCCAAAGAAATGTAAAAACTGTGATATGATTCATGCCATAAAATAGAAAAGCAAAAACAGATAAAAAAGAAAGATAAAAGATTAAAAAAAAGAAATATAAAAACTGTGATATGATTTATAAAATCCATAATCCATAAAATAGAAAAGCAAAAACAGCACATGAGAACAGTTTAACCGATAATTCTGCAGGGAATAGGGATACCAGTAAGTCAGATAAGAAATGCCGAAAAGGAGGTAATTCAGTGGGCACAGAACAATTGCTTCTCTTGAAAATGACGTCAACTTTTAAAATAAACCATGGACTACAGCCTAACCCCATACTGTGCTGTAGTAAGGTCAATACGGGAAATTATGAAATTATAAAGAGCAAGTATTCGCTGGCCCCACATGTTGGTCTTTCTCTTAGCACTGATCCATGCTTTGATACCTCATTGGCATATTTGGCACCATTTGCACAGGCTTTGTTGATTTCTGCAAACTGACTAAATGTTTTCTTAACTGTGGTTGACAAAGATTAAACAAAGCAGAAATTCAAACATAGATATTTGCAATATGTGTTTAGTATAGGGAGACTTCAGTCAATGTAACTGAGCACATATTTTTGTGTTCTGGTCATTTTCAAGCATGTTTTTTTCTGTATTTTGGTTCGACAAATGACAGTTTATGCCCCTCTTTACTTTTGGCTAGAATCAAATTCAAAATTCAAAAACACCTGGGACATTTCTTGTGTAAAACTGGGACAAATCACTGGTTTTGGATAAATCTGCGGGGACAGGGGACACAGGGCTCAAAACTGGGACTGTCCCGGGTCAATAGGAACATCTGGTCACCCTATGTTAGTTGCCCCTGAACAGCCAGGTGTAACGTTAGAGGTTTTCAGCAGGCTCTGTCTGTCACAGCACTACATCGCCACCTGCCGCTTAAAGTGTAACATTGCTCTATCGTCTGTTAGGAATCCGCCCAGGTCGTTAAACCATATAGTCCTTGTGAAGCTGCATAATTTAGTCTCATGAACTGTTGTTACATTCTATACCTTCTATAAAAGAGATAATTAATAATAAATAAATAAAAAAATATCACATTGCAAATATCTGATGTCTTTGCTGTGCTCTGCCATATGGAGCGTGTAGGCTAATTGTAGCCACTAGAGAGCGCTGTGGTACAAGTCTTCCAAACTTTCACGAACACAGCGCAAATAAAGGGCAATAAAAGGTGCAGGGAAGCTCAACCAATTCAAACCGAGTCACACAAAATAAGTGACTGATTGATAATTAATTGAGATGACAACATAGCCTATTTCAAACATTGTCTTAGCAAACAGTGTAAGAGATTGTTGCAGGCCTGCACATTGTGAAATGATTTAATTTCAGTCTTTCATCACTGGTCCTTGTCTAGAAAAAAGAAATGACACAGTCCAAGGTAATAGGCCCTGTATGTTATATCTTATTGTTCACACTATTCAGATTCCAGGCCTGGACCAATGCACAAAGTTGCATCTTGGTAACTTGGGGTTGATTGTATTTCAAATAAACACGTAAAATAATCAAGTTTACATGAATCTTTGTGGAATCAGTGCATTGTATGTATTTGACATTTCTGTACTATATTGTCTGTCTGAGAATGTATGAATAATTACATTCCCTATAAAACTGTCAATGAAAACCAGACACTACAATCCCTCGATCTCACCAAACAGCCACAACCCCCACCTCTGTAAGACAGTTGGTGGCAGCCTTTTGTATTTTTAATGCACTTTTCCCAGTTGTGTCTGCTGAATGTTTGATATGGTCTCCTATAGCTTCAAGCGAATCAAAGCTATAACCACAGTCCCTGCAATGTTCACGTCTAATGGCCATGTGTGCAACTCAGATAGTTAGTTTAAAGTAAATACAGTGCCTGCAAGGTCACAATCAATAAATGTAGCCAAAAGGAAGATACAAAGAGAAGATAAAGTACAAAGCAGATGTTTCCCAGTCACCTCTGTCATAGCTCTAGCTTTGTTGTATCGCTCATTGTCTTTTTAAGGATGGGGGCTCTTTGAAGGAGACTAGGAATTGTTCAATCTTTTATCTTAACATCATACACGGAAAAACCTTATTGCACTGTCAGTCTTGCTTTTACAGAAGAAAGAAGGGAACTTCCAATAGAATGTGAGGGATTCCTGTGAACACAGTTTCTTTGATGTTTCTTTTAAGAATCTTTAACCTGTTGTCTTTGTATGGTCCATTTACCAAAGCTTGTTTCATCCTCACAGCAACTGATTAGGCAACTGATTATAACAACAGGTTTTTGTAGCCATGTGGACTTGGTTTATATCTACTTTAATATGACTATTGTACTGCTATGTACAGTGTCACAGTGTCTGTGTTTTTGTATCTGCGTCTATCAACTAAACCAAATAAATAAATACTAATAATAGCATAATAGCCTAAATTGGTCTAGGTCTAATTGAACCTAAAAGCAGACATTGCTATAAATAAATTGTAATCATGAGTAGCCTAAGCCTCATCAATTATGTCAGGCAAGAGAAAGTTGACTGACTTCCGGAGTTTTGATTTGTTGCCAATGACATCAGCTTTTGGGGTGAGTGTGCAAAATAGTGGTGGGGCTTCCTCATCCTCCCCGGTTACCGAGGATGACACACTGTCTGCCGGTATAAAAGGCTAGAGCCACTCCTATCAGCCTCTTGAGTGTGGTCCCTGCTTGAGAGCATAGATTTGAGAGGAGGGAGGAGGCTGTCGCTGGTAACGCCACTGCTGCTGTCAGGATACACAGAGCACGGGGAGATGGCTACCCTGGTACAGTCCGCAGATGCGATGGAGAATTTGTACACCCCAAGCAACGTCGGAGCCACGTCGACATCCTCATGTCCCTCACAACATTTCAATGACAGCAAATTTTACTTGCTGGTGGTGATCGGGGAGGTAGTCACTGAGGAGCATCTGAAGTGTGCTATTGCGGACATAGAGAAAGGTAAGATCGAGCGGAGCGATAATGTGGGGTGTAGGCTGAGGGTGGAGGCCAAGTTTACAGTTACAAGTTAGACTTGGATGATAGGCCCAATAAAATGTAACATAACCTACGGCTGCCGAGCGTCAGCACGATATTATGTCATTTTAGCCTGTCTAAAAATGCAGGCCTAATGCATTGTGTCTTCATATAGATTCATATATAGATGTCTCAGTGCTGATATGGCCCCTCCCAGTCTCCCAAAACGATGGGCGACCCATCCCTTCAGTGACTGGTACGTCGCCCCACCTGCTATAGTGCCCCAAGCGTAAATGCGTTCTTTTCCAAGTCCATTTAGAGTAAAAGACCTGTTGTATCGCACATTCATCCATTTAAATACTTGGTCTGTTATAAGCTTATGAAGACTATTTCACCGCAGTGATTCAGCATTTGTTCTGAACACGGCGTCAGAAACGCAGTCTACGCCTGTTGTGTTTTGGTTTGTTGCCACGCTGTGTGCGCGTTTTCCCGCAGCAGCAAGTCCTTTCCTCACGTTAAAATTACGTGCGTCAGGCTTTTGTTTTTCTTATACGAGTAGCTTAATTCAATCAGTCGAGAGTAGCTTCTTTTGTTTGTTGTCTAAATATAGCTCCATGCGCCTAATCATTCGTGCAATTTCCTGCTGTACAGCCAGTGGATCTGTATTAGGCCTACTCAATGTTTATATGCAATTGCAAAGTTTATTTCTCATCTTCGTCCCCTCCCTGTCAGCATCCGCATCCAGCTCGCTCTCATCCCACATCACACCGGCTGGTGGGCGTGGCCAATGCGCACTGCGGCCTCTATAGCAACCCATGTGGGCCAAGTCTCACATTATGCGCTGTTTTGGACACAGAAGAGCAGCTGTTTGTTTGTCATATTGCTAACGACGTTGTTGTCAAGTAATTCAGGTTTTATGCAGCCTGTGTCGATGATGAACTGATGCAAATAAATGGGCCTAAATAAAGTCATTTTAGTTCACTACTTGATTCATTAGATCTTAAAAGCCTGTCACGTGAGCTTATGGTGTATTTGTATTGTAGTATTTTTTAATTGTCTTGATTTTATAGCAAGATTTTTGTTTTTGTTTTTGTTTTTGTCCTTCCAGGGATCCGGTCATGGGACACCAACCTTGTCGACTGCAACCTGGACCAGGAACTCAAGCTGTTTGTCTCGCGGCACTCAGCTCGTTTTTCTGCAGATGTCAGAGGTAACGTCAGAGTACAGAGCAATGTCACTGATCTATCACAAGACCAGCCCGAGGAGAGCCTTAAAATATATTAGGCTATATAGCGGACGAGGCACACACTTTTTATGTTATAACATCTCAGTCAGCACACTGTTTTATCACCTAATTCCAGATACACCGATGGTTTATTGCATGGCACTTTGAAGGGAGTGGTCTCATAAAGTGAACTAGACCCAGGGAGGGGAGACATGTGGTGTCTCAGTGGGCAGTGTGGCCTTGATGGTCAGCAGTAAGCAAGCCTCGCCCTGGACCATTTTGTATAGGCAAGCATGACTCTATACAGGACAAGGTTACTCTTAATTAAACAGATTTACCTCAAATGAAAGAAAATGCTATTGAGGAAAATACTGTGATTTTAAAAATCTAATCACATTCTGCCATTTGTCTTGTTTGATCATTCTCCTTGGTGCTATTGCCTTGCAACCTGAAGAAGCACAGTTGCTTTGGGAGTAATTAGCAACAGGAAATCCCTAGTGGCAAATGGCTATAAAAATGAGGCTAGAGGAAGATGAGACAAAGGTAAAATGGTAAGAAAGAGACTGGATGCTGACTAGATTAAACATTATGCTGCACATAAAAACAGTGGCTCCAAGTCATGGAGAAGAGAGTAAAGCATTAAACTTGTGTAAATCTGTCCACTGCTGACCATCATGTTAGATTACTGGGACAGAAGGCCTGGTCACATGCATTAAAGACGATATTGATTAGGGAGTGTCGCAGATGGACACATGAGACATGTGCCTATCTGAGCTTGGTGTCCTGTCAGAGACAAAGAATGAATGAATGAATCCAGTCATTTTAAATGTAATTACCGAGGAGAAAACATTGATGATCTGTTGTTGGCTATGATGTTGTTTTTGATTGAAGGAGTCTGAGCAAAAACGGCCCTAAAGTATATTTATCAGATTAAAACCAAATAGTCTTATTGTTGAAACTGCATTTACAGAACAGGCACACAGTAATTGATGACACAAATCAATCAAAGCCCTTGTGACATCTTTGTTCAACCACCTGCATTTGGCCTTGGCTTTTAGATGCTGGGCCAAAAATAACTTAATGAGTGTAGCTCTGCACTCTTGATGCATTGTTGCTGTAAGGTTAATAATATCTTATTATATTGTACTTGCTCGATATTGTACTATTTTTGAATCTTGTTTGGGTCTGGTGCCATCACAGTGACTCTGCTCTTTCTCATCCGACCTGTCCGTAACAGAAAGGCTGCATGATTTGTGTACTTGTCAGAACAAAAGTCATTGGCGCGTGTGACATTGGCTCACCTCTACAGACAATGGGCTGCACTGGAAGGACACCTGTATTGATTCTAGATAATTGTATTTTATGATCAAGTACTTTGTGACCGCAACCGCAATTAAGGTCTTTGAATGTTATCCATAAGAAATCTTTACAATAGTAACATATGTTTTTAACAAAAAAATGTGTTTAGTTTATTGAAGCTTTGCATACAAGGATAGACTGACATAGACTGCAGTCTGATACACCCATAATGTAATCACAAATTTAACTATAATGTTCATTATAATAAGGTTTAAATAAACTATATACGGTATGCAACGTGAAGTTAAGTTAGTTTAATGTTGTTTTTCAAAAAGGGTCATTTGGTCTTCTTTTCTTCAAATGAATGTTTTGTTTTTATGTAACAGACCATTTTGTTTATTTACTTTGATTATTATTTACCATGTTTCGAGTACTGTCTGTAGTCATCATCAGAAGGGTCACGTGATGTTGTTGTGACGTGTCTTCCCGGCTGATTTACACTTTGGCGCAGCCTTCCTTCCGAGAGAGCGAGGATGGCAGCAGATGAAAGCAGAACAAGAGCTGCCATCTCAGACCACTGCTAAAGAGAGAACCAAGTTATAGATTTGGATGGAGCCAAAATTATTGGGACAGAGGACCATAAACACCAGCGCGGGATAAAAGAGTCAATAGAAATCTGGAAACGTGCTCATAATACACTAAACCGAGACAAGGGGGTGTTCTTGCTTTCCCACACTTGGTAAGAAGTCGGACTACAGGGGGCGCTGTTGTCCTTTCTCTCCCAAAAGGAAGGCCGCGCCAAATACTGTGTAAATCAGCCGGCAAAACATGTCACAGCAACATCACTTGACTCTTCTGATGATGACTATAGACAGTAATTCAAACATGTCAAGGTAAATAAACAAAATGGTCTGTTAGAGGAAAACAAAAATAGTAGTTTAATGTTGGTATATAAGCACCGAGCCTATCTTCCCAAATTTACATTTTTGAAAGTGTATTTTATATTTGGTGTAAATCCCTCTGGGTGGAGACAGCATCATGTTAATGGCCATGTACTCAACACCGGGAATTTGTTATATCAAATATGAATGATGACCATGCAGTAACCAAATAGTTACCACCAATAGCAATCTCAGGAGACAGGAAAATGCTGGCTTCAGAAGCCTTATATACTCTCACTGTAATGCACAAGAAACAACCAATTGTTTCAGTCATAGAGGGGCACATTTTGTTCTGTGGAAAACTACTGGCTGCTTTATTTTTTTGATGTTAGATGAAAACTGGAGACAATGCGATCATCTAATCATAGTGAGTGTAGAGGGTCATGTAGCTCCTGATGCCTGCGGACATGATGGACACAAAGCCATATTCAATCAAAAGCTAATATGATTGATTATGAGCCTGCTACACAGGTCACATTTCATTTATTTTTATGTAAATAATGTATGGCATTTATATCCTTGTCAAATGTACAAAATTATACACATATTATATTTACATTACTCACAATACAATAATGAAATTATATTGACTTGGGCTGTATACTTACTCTCACTTGTTTTGATTTAGGGCAGAGAATCCTTCATCATAAAAGCAGTGTCCTGGAAACAGTGGTGCTCATCAACCCTTCGGATGAAGCAGTCAGCACTGAGGTGACTCATCCACATGTATAAATTAATTTTAATTAGACAGAAATGGGAAGTTATCTTTTTTATACTTATATTAAAACAAATGCATTATAATAATTTTACTTGGATTAGCAATCCATATATTTTGCTTGCTGTCTCTTATTTGAAGGCTGAGGTCAAACCATACAAACCATGCAGTATTAAAAGCAGACAAACAGAAGCTGACAGCAAATGATTTTGAATCGAAATAGACAGTTCACAACATGTAATGATAGGAAGCTAAAACCCTGAGAGGCTTAGTTGTCTATTTCCAGTCCAGCAAATCTATCCTTTTCGGCTCACTTTCAGAACACATTACCTGTTATGCAAGTTTAATGCTATCTATTATTTTTCAGGTGCGTTTGATGATTTCAGATACGTCTAGATTCAAGCTTCTTGTTCTCTCGGGACAGTGCTCCGAAAACACTGGGGAGCTTATTCTTCAGTCTGGATCATTCTCTTTTTACAACTTCATTGACATTTTCACTGACCAAGAAGTAAGTCAAACATTTTAAAAACCTATATGTTTTTAGAATAAATCGAAACATTTTAAGTACATTGAACATCTTTCTTTTTCTCTACTTAGATTGGTGAGCTCCTCAGCACTATTCACCCAGCAAACAAAGCAAACCTCACACTCTCCTGTCCAGATCAAGGTGACTGGAAAAACTCCAACCTGGACAAACACAATCTACAAGACTTTATCAACATGAAACTGAATTCTGCGCTCATACTTCCGGAAATGGAGGGTCTCTCAGAGTTCACAGAGTATTTATTTGAATCTGTCGAGATCCCCGCACCCTTTGACTTGTTAGAGCCACCAACATCAGGTGGCTTTCTGAAGCTTTCCAAACCATGCTGCTACATATTCCCTGGAGGTCGAGGTGACTCAGCTCTTTTTGCTGTAAATGGCTTCAACATGCTCATCAATGGTGGCTCTGACAGAAAATCATGCTTTTGGAAACTTGTGAGACATCTGGACAGGGTTGACTCCATTCTTCTGACTCATATAGGAGATGATAACCTACCAGGCATTAACAGTATGCTACAGAGAAAAATGGCAGAAACTGAAGAAGAACAATCGCAAGGATCCACAGCAAACAGTGACTGGACAAATAACATGATCTCACCCGATATTGGCGTTGTGTTTGTAAATCTGCCTGAAAACCTGAATAATGCTGAACCAAACTCCAGAATGCGCAGGACTCTTGATGAAATTGCAATGACACAGCAATTACTTGCAAAACTGAATTTGAGAGTTGAGTCTTTACAAAGACCTGTTGGAAATGTAATTGAGCCAGTCATACTATTCCAAAAAATGGGAGTTGGAAAACTTGAGATGTATGTGTTGAATCCAGCAAAAAACAGCAAAGAGATGCAATACTTCATGAAACACTGGAAAGGCACTGAAAAGGACACTGCATCTATTCTCCTACCAAATGGGAAAGAATCTGAGTACCCAGTTTCATATTTGACATCGATTTCCTCCCTCATTGTGTGGCACCCAGCAAACCCTTCTGATAAGGTTGTACGTGTTCTCTTCCCTGGTAATGCGACCCAGCAACACATCCTTGAAGGTCTAGAAAAGCTGAAGCACTTGGACTTTTTAAAGCAACCAATTGTAACTCAAAAAGGGATGGCTTCTAGTGTTCCCTCAACACCTACTCTTAAGCAAACCAAAATGAAACATAGGGCAGACAGCAAGGAGAGCCTTAAGTCTAGTGCAAAACCATCACCAGTTAAGACAGGAAGGAAAGAGTCTAAAGAGGAAACTCCAGAAAAAGCCAAAACAGATGTAGAATCATCACATGAAAAAACACAGAAGATTGAGAAAAAAGACAAGGTTGTAATCAAGAAAGAAAAAGTCAAGGGTTCTGAAATAGAAACAAAGGCAAAGGTAGAATCACCAGCCAAAACTGATACCCCTGAAAAGAAGAAATCTGAGATTAAACCTAAAACAGAGAAGGTCTTAAAGAAGGAACCCAAAAAGTCACTGGAAAACAAGAAAGAGATCAAAAAGGAAGCCGCAAAAAAGGATGATATGCCAAAACCAGCGAAGAAAATCGTCAAAAAGGACATCAAGAAAGACTCATCAGTGAGTGAGGACAAGAAAGAACAAAAGAAAGATTTGAAGAAACCCTCCAAAGATGCAAAAAAGAGTGCAGTAGAGGGGAAGAATGTAGTGTCGAAACCAAAAACACAGAAAAAAGAGACAGTGACACAATCCAAACTGAAGGAAAAGAACAAATCAAAGGTGGCAAAGAAAGAGTCCAGCACAACCAGTAGCAAAGCAGAAGACATTATAGCTGCAGTCACCGAAGATCCAGAAGTGGAGAGGTCACTGATGTCCTCACCAGAAGACCTAACTAAAGACTTTGAGGAACTCAGGGCAGAGCTGCTAACCGAAGATGAAGCTACAGTTCAAGTACACCAGATAGAAGAAGTGATGCAAAAAGAGAATGTAACACAGACCAAAGAGTCGCCGGAAATATTAGAAAGTGTGGATGAGGGTATCACCTCGACTGAAGTTGAAGAAGACAGTGGTGTATCACCAGAAGAACAAATGATTAAAACCAGTGAAAAGTTTGAAGATGAAGGAACATGTGTGGAAGAGAAATCTGAGGGAGGAGAATTTGAGGAGAAAGTTAACATAGGAGAAGTATGTGAACCACAAAAAGATGAAATAAACAACCAAAAGCCAGATATTACTCAAGATGAACACCTTGAATATCCTGAAGAGAAATGTGAAAATACTGAAGACAGTGGTGATTTGAATAAAAATGTAGAAGTTCAGCCTTTAGAGGTTGTAGACGTAGAACAACAGTTAGCACCAGTTTCACAAAAGGTTTCTTCACCAGTTTCCCCAGCAGCATCTATCAACGATGAAATGATCCCAATTGGCTTTGAGAACACACCTTCTGATGAAGACAGGGACGAACAACCAGAAGATTTCACTGTTACATCGGGACTTACTCAGTCCATAATTGAGATCTCCAGTGTTCCTACCCCTTTGGATGACATGTCAACTCCCAAAGACATAATGAGTGATGAAACTGCTAATGATGACTCACCCACACAGGATGCTGTAATCCTGGAAACATCACAATCTGAAGACGCTGACAAACAGAAACTCTCCACTCTTCAAAGTGAGCCTGAAAACAAAAAATCCCTTAGTGATGTCACTGAAGGACATGATTATAATATCTCTGCTTCAACAATATCACCATGTTCATTATTAGAAGACGATAAACTGATAAAAGACTTTGAAAACAAAACTGAATGCTTTGTCTCAATACAAGAGTCCAAAGATCAAGATAATGATAGACCAGGTGAAGCCCATTCCCCTGTGTCCCCTTTCATACGATCCCCCTCAGTGGAAAGCAAGCAAAATAAAGTTGAAAGTTCTTCAAATTTTGCAGCTGCAATAGAACTGTCAACCGTATTGACAAAAACAAGTCCAGAGGACAAAATTTTAGAAGGCTCATCTTCTCCTCAATCCTCTGGTCACACACCTTACTATCAGTCTCCAGTTGATGAGAAAGCAGAATCTCTTCCACTAGCGGGTGAAGAGGAGGAATTGCAGGGTCCTGTTATTGTAGAGGTCACTAGTGATCTTGAGGATTCCTCAAATAAAGTTACTCTCGAGCCTGATGAACCACAACGGTTAGAGTCCAATGAAAATGTGACATGTGCTCCACAAAACATACCTCAAATGTCTCAACCAAAAGATAGCAAGGACGCAACACAAGTTCTAATTGCACAAAAGAAAAATGGAGAACATCCCCCGTGTGCATTTTCCTCATCAATATACCGGCATGAACCTGACAATAATAATGCTACATTTAAAGAAGAAAGTAAAATGTCTATTTCTGAAGGGACAACATCAGATAAGTCAGGCACTCCTTTGGAGGAAGTGGTAGCAGAAGATACATTCTCTCATTTGGCTTCAGCCTCCACAGCTTCATTAGCCACAAGCTCCCTCCCAGAGCCCACCACTGACTCTCCTTCTCTCCATGCAGAAGTTGGTTCACCACATTCAACAGAAGTAGATGATTCACTGTCAGTTTCCGTGGTTCAGACCCCAACTACTTTTCATGAAGCTGATGGTTCTCCCACTAAAGAAGATAGCCCTAGACCAATGTCTATTTCTCCAGAACTTTCACCAAAGACTAAAAAACAAACCCATCTGGATACAAGATCACCAGAGCACTCGACTGTGTCTGCTGACTTTGGCCAGGAGTCACCTGATCATTCACTTGCTTTGGACTTTAGTAAGCAGTCACCAGAGCATCCATCACTTGGGAGTGGCTCACATGCTACAGAGAATGGCCCGACTGAGATTGACTACAGTCCATCAGACAAAAAAGATATCACGCCACCAGAGGAGACACCAGTGCTTTTTGAAGAATGTGATGCCCGTACAACCTCTGCTACACCCTCAGAAGCCTCTCAGTCCACCCCTTCTGTCACTACCCCTTGTCAGTTGGCAGATTTGACACAAGATGTGACTGAAAAGATAGATAGGTCTCTAGATGTGCCAAAGACAGCATCTATGAACATGTCAACTGAACCGCCTTCATTGTTCATTGATCCACCAGCTAAAGACAACCTCAGCCTTGGGTCGCCTTCTCCAGAAATTGCTGAAACAAAGATAGATAGTCAAGAGAAGGATAAATGCCCCACACCCCCATCTCCATTGGAGAAAAGTACATTAGAAAAACTTTCACCATCAAAAGAATTGGACGAAAATTCCATGCAAAAAATTCCTTCCCCCACTAGTCTTCCTTTTAAATTTGACCAAACCATTTGCAATGTTCCTTGTGGCTCTGAGGACCCAGATACCAACAGGCAAAGTCCTTGTGGTGCATCTAAAACAGATGTTGATCTCTGCTTGGTTGCATCATGTGAGTACCGTCACCCAAAGACAGAACTGTCCCCATCTTTCATGAACCCAAATCCCCTGGAATATTTTATTAGTGAAGAAAGCACATTTGAGGAAGAAAAGCCGCTGGCCAAATCTGGAGGTGGTTCCCGACCTCCAGGAGGGAAGCTGGCTTCTAAGCAGTGTGAAGAGACCCCGCCCACATCCATCAGTGAATCTGCACCCTCACAGACAGATTCAGATGTGCCCCCCGGGACAGAAGAGTGTCCTTCAATCACCGCAGATGCTAACATAGACTCTGAAGATGATTCTGAAACACTGCCCACTGACAGGACCCTGACGTACAGACATGCAGATCCCCCTCCAATGGCACTCAAGGACTCGGCTCCGCCACCTGGCCACCATGATGTGTGTATGGTGGATCCTGAAGCTCTTAAGGCTGAAGAAAATGCCAACACAGATGAGAGTGAAAAGCCAAAAAAGAAAAAGCTTTCAAAAAAATCTGCGCCCGTGAGTAAGCCTGTGGCTCCAAAGACCAAGGACACAAAGACTGTACTGCACAAGAAAAGTATAGGTGAAGGAAAAGATGCCAAAAATGCAACCAACACTTCAGCTTCAAGAGGTGTAAAAAGTGTCACTGGTGAGTATTCTATCTGGAGCTTACCTTGTTAGTCTATTTAAAATAAGATACATTAAAATGATTTCTTTTAAAGGAAATGGAAAGGGATCGAGTGGAGCTCTGCTCAACTGCCCACCAATGTATATGGATTTGGTATACATACCTAATCATTGCAATGCCAAGAATGTAAATGCTGAATTCTTTAAGAATGTGCGATCCTCATACTACGTTATCAGTGGCAACAACCAGACTGCTCAGGAGCCCAGCAAGGCTGTCCTTGATGCCCTGCTAGAAGGAAAGTCCAAATGGGAACACAATATGCAGGTATGCCGTCAGTTTTCTTAAATATCAGATGTGCATTATAACTCATAAGGTAAAAAAAAAAACAAAAACCTGACAACTTTATTTTTCAGGTTACTCTAATTCCAACACATGACACTGATGTCCTGAGGGAGTGGTATCAGGAAACCCATGATAAACAACAGGAACTGAACATCATGGTTCTGGCCAGCAGCAGCACTGTTGTCATGCAAGATGAGTCCTTCCCAGCGTGTAAAATAGAAATGTAGGGTTTTTACTGAAAGTATGGAGCGGCAACGTTGAAACATTTAGGTACAACTAAATTAACTAAAAACTATAAGATGATTAAGATATTATCAATTTTCTCAAATGTGTCGAGCAACTAACTCTAAATCTGATCTGATCAACTGATTGATGCAAATCATGATTGATATTTGATTTTATATAATTTTTCATATTGCTGCTCATTTAAGTATTTGTTCTTATTTATTTCACACTATTTATGTATTTATTTAATATGTATGGTGGTTGTTGGGAACTTCCTGTTTTTTCTGAATGTTTATCTGTAAAATTGTATCATTTCTCTACGACAGGCCTCTCCACAAGATGTGTCTTAGTTTTGAATGTCTTTTTGATTGTTTAGAAGAAGGGAATGAATTTTTCTATTTCACCAGTTTGCATCACTTTAAAATGCTGTCTAAAGCACCACATTCTGTACGAACATAGGCCGTATATGTTTCTGGGGAACAGGCGCATGGCTTTTTAGGATTTATGAATCACACCTGTGTTAAATGTTTGGAGCCTTATGCATTTACAAGTTCTGGCAACGTTTACTACTTTAGTGGCTTCTATTGCATCATTGTACCAGTAATGGATCATTTGCTAGTTGGTAAGAGAATTCAGGGAGACTGCCCATAGAGGTGTAGAGCACACGGTGGACCTAGATTCAGTGACAGTGCACATTTGAACATGTCCATTAACATCTGAGAGAAGACTGAAATACTAACTGCTCTAAACTAATACAAGAATCACATTCATTACAGAAAATGTTTGGTGGTGTTCTAAACAGGGCTCAAAGGTTTTACTGAAGATCTCAGACATAGAGACAATTATCTATAACCTAAATAACCTTGCGACCTTTGAGAATGGCGATTTGATATCTCTTGCAGCCCTATATACACAAACATGGCAAAACACAGGGAAATTGTCATTCATTATGGTCAACCTTACTATAATCAAAAACTGCAGACAAAGCGTGTCATTCGCTCTACAAGGCTTCAGCTGCAACAACCCAACAGACTTTCCACAGATAATATGAGCAAAAACCATACTGTCTTTCACGAGGCCTCTCACCTCACCTTTGTGCAGATCTGGATTATCTGCAGCTATGTATTTGTCCTGTAATCTTCTGGTCCCTAAAACCATTTGTAACTTAGAGCAATTGTATTTGTTAGCGCTTGATGTGTGTGTTGCAATATTTCCTTACTCTGCAAATCTGTAAAAGGTCTCAAGTAAAGAACAAACAGTCAAATTACCACAATAAATAAACAATTTAAAACTCAGTGTTTGGTATCTATTTCGCTAAATAGGCTAATTAAATCTATCATAGTTTACTTCAGTTTAACACTAAGTTATTATAGTTTTAAATCACTAGTAATACATTTTTAAGTAATTTTATGAAATTGCATTTTAAAACTTTTATGTTTTTATTTATTTTGTTAACATTTTTTTTGGCAGGATACAATCAATCAGAAATAATATAATCAAATGTGGTCTAGGTGACTCCTGTTTTGGGGGCAGTTCAGTTGCACCTGATTGGAAGAGGAGGAAATCATTGTCTGGGATGCTTTTGTCTGCAGTGAACCACACGTCTATGTTTAGTTCTTTTTTGTGCAAAAGGGGCCTTCAATGGCAGAATTATAGCCATAATGTAAACTACTACTATGCAATGATCGTTGGAATGGTTTGAAATACTTCTTTTAAAGGACATGTGGGCTAAAGGGGAAGTTGGGGACCAAACTGACTGAATATAAATACTGAGCCATTAATTATTGTCCAAAATATATTCCCTTGGTTACAACTGGTTGCAAAAATATCAGTCTGCAATTTTCAACATCAAGAGCAGTGCAGTGATGTACAAACTTTTTTTTTTTCACAGAGGGCCACATATTGAAACATATTCCAAGCGGGGGCAACAGATCAGTGGTTTATACAGTCAGTCATTCAGATTGGTACATGTAATATATGTGATATAACCACTGTACTGTTAATAAGGTCTATCTAATGTCATTGTTATGTTTTTGAAGCTATAGTGGTACAACATACATTCACCACAAAAAGCAGTGCCTATACATTTCAATTACTTGATGTAACTACAGTTCTATAGTGTGTGCGAGCCCACCTACGGGCTTCACTATTGGTTACCTCTTTCTGGAGCCAAGCCAACCTCTGAGAAAGATCAAAGATCAAACAATGGTAGACACAGAGGACGAAGAAGCAGACATGCAAATCTCCTTTACTGTAACGCCCCTGTAGAGAACCACAGAAGCAGAGAGACCACATGTGGAGTGTGCCCTAATGACTGCTGGAGGGGGGTGACCACAAGCCGCATACGCTGCCATAATGCCTCCACGAATCCAAGGCAAAGCAAGGCAAGGGAGGTTTATTTGTATAGCACAATTCATACACAAAGTAATTCAAAGTGCTTTACGGAATAAGAAAGACATTAAAATCACAATCCAAACAAATCAAAACATAAATAATCATCATAAAATTAACATTAAAACAGAAGAGTGCAGAATAAAAACCTTTCAGTCATATGCACAGCTAAACAGAACCGTTTTGAGCCTGGATTTAAACACTGTCAACGTAGAGACCTGTCTCAAATCTTCAGTTCCAGATTTTAGCTCTAGAAAACTGAAACACTGATCCCCATGTTTAGTCTTGATTCTGGGCACAAGCAGGAGGCCGGTCCCTGAAGTCCTCAGAGTGTGAGATGGGTCATATGGCACTGACATGTCGGAGATGTACTTTGGTGCTGGGCCATGGAGACACTTGTAACAAGCAGAGCTGCTTTAAAGTCTATTCTCTGAGCCACAGGAGCCAGCGCAGAGACATGAGCAGAGACTTATGTCTCATACTTCCTGGTAATAGTCAGGACCTGAGCAGCAGCGTTCTGGATGTACTGCAGTTGTCTTACCGCTCTGTCCCTTGTTTAGTTCTTGCAGGAAGTCCAATATTCTGCCAACTGAGCAGGTGCTGGGATCCAGCCCCCTGCCGTTGCACCAGGTTGAAAAGAGCTGCCAGCGGCTACTATAAGCTCTGACAGTGGAACCCGCTCTGGCGCTCTGAATGGTGGACACCACCTCAGGAGGAAGACCAAGGCTAGCCAGTCTTCCCCTTTCAACTTCCAAACCAGAAGCCTCTTGCCCAGGAGGGGGCACGACCCCAGGGCCTGCACTAGCGCATCTGGTATATCGGGGAGAGGCCGTGGGTCCATCACCACCATCCGTACAAGGTCCAGGTACTACCTGGTACATTGAGTGCTCTGGGTACATAGCGTGCCCTCAGAGATTGGTGTGGGCTTTGGTGACGACTCCCAAGTGCCACCTATCGCCAACTGGCCAAGTCCCCCCTGAGTGAACCAACACTGGGCGCACGCGGAGTGAGCGTTGGAAAGTGGCTTGAGCCCACAGTGGGAATAGCCCGGGTTCTACCAGCACCTATAGCAGCTGGGCAAAAAGCGTGCACAGGAGCTAAAGAAGTTTCGCTCTTTTGGGACAGCCTCTCCTCATTGGACCAGCATTCCTGGGTGTGGGTGCGGAGTCAGCTGGGACGCGGGCTCCAGTCTGGTCCCGGGTTCATGGTTCACTCTGAGGCTGGAGATGAGGAGAGAGCTGCTGGGATCCTCTAGCAGTGGCCTCCAAACGATCGATGATGGCCTCCATCATTTAGGCCAAATGTTTGAGCTATTGTGAATTATGTTTATTCTAGTAAAAGGCTATATTTTTCAAAAAACTTAATAAGCCTAATATTCATTGCATTCATTGTCTTCTAGGTGCAGTATTAGGAAGTAACTAACTGAACGTATCGAAAATACATATTCAGAACACTAATTTTGAGTAACTCATCCAGAACAGTTTCATTTGGTGGTATTCAGTGCACAGTTTTTTAAATCAAAGGAATACAGGGTATTCTAAGTATTGAGAATACATTACTCTGATTGGGGCCATGTAACAGAATGTTTAAAAATAGACTGTACAATAAATATATAAAATAAGTTTCTTTGAGTGACACATTTAGGCCTGTCATTCTTATGCTTGTAGTAATAATATTTAAATAATTAATTTAATAAATATTAAAATAAATAAATTATGCTCACACAAAATATAGCCTGATAATGAAAATATCCAGCTTATATCCAGCAGCTGAAGCTCCATCTCTTATCTGCCTAGGATTTTTATGGATGACCCCGTGACGTACCTCCAAAGGTAAAGGAGTTAGGGGATAGGAGCTAGGAGTTATGATTTGGCAAATTCGGAACGAGCCTAGGAGCTATGATCAGAACAATTCGCAGTTCTCTGTGTTAAGCCTACACAGCAGCACCCCCTGCGGGCTTCCACCAGCAAAAACACCTAATAATACTATTCATGCTGCTTGCTTTTCCTAAAAAAGAACGAATTAAAACTGTATACAGATAAATCTCATTATACAACATATTATGTGTCAAATGACTCATATTACAGTGTAATATTACCCTTTGTGTTTACCTTGCTCCTCTAAGGTCAGTGCGCTGACATTTTGGATTATACCAATTCACACAATGTGTGTGTAAAAAAAATAAACTGTTACTCAGCAATATTTTTTTTGTTTTTATATCACATTGGATTTCTTTATTGGAGTCATCAAAGTTTGTGTAATGATTATTATGTTTAATCAAAAACAAACAAACAAACAAAAAAATAAAAACTCGAGATGTAAAATTATTCTTAGAACCCCCCTTCTGTCCTCGAGGTTGGTTCAGTCTGAGACTAGCTAGTATGGCGCTGGGAAGACTTTTCAAATGTGGTCGGTCATTATTTTATGAGCCTTGCAAAGGAGTATTTTGTGGATTTTTACACTCAGACTGGAGGCAAAGCTGTGTTCAAGGTAAAACATTTAAAAATCCCTTTTCTAAAGCGCTGTTGTTATTGCCTGACTGTTCACTTGCAGCTGCAACACATTCTGGCAGTAAAACTGCACCTTAGAGCTTCATTTTTATTATTGTTTTAATGTATCAGTGTGCACTTTGTGTATTTGTGCATTTTTGTAGCCAAACGTCATCTTTTGACAGAAGACGTGATCAAACTACAAGAATTTCAGCAGAAAAAGTTGGCAGTGGCTCATCTAATAACTAGATCAGAAGGTAGGATATCAGAAACCCTGCAATGTTGGAAACTGTGTATTGTCTGATTTATTTTTTTCACAGGAAATTTCATTGAGCTCTTTCATAAAAAGTTGCAGAGAAATGAACTGATCCTACGGGACGAGCTAAAGCTTCTTCTGCACCTGTGCCAGTCACCTGATGATATGGTTGTGGCCAGAGATGCCATTTATAGGTACCATTCAGAAAACCCAAACTTTGCACATGGAGAGTTCCGGTTTGGTCCTCTTTTTATGAGACTGTGCTATGAACTTGGTTTGGAAGAGATGGCTGCTGCAACAATTAAAGATAAGGTAATGTGTTTTGCTATTCTCAAGTATGCCAGCATTGACACATACTAAGAGGCCTTATTTTCTTTCCATACAGAGATTGGAAGGATTCTTTAATGACTCTACATCCTTTAACATCGCTATAGACATGTTATTTACAAAGGGTGCCTATGAGAGTAAGTAAAATTATAAATCATCATTTGTGATAGCCTGTCTAATTGCTGAGTCCTTAATAAATTTTCATCTGCGTAGGTGCCCTGGAAGTACTTAGAACAATGCAAATCCACAACATACAATTTAATAAAGACACACTGACACTAGCATTTGGCACCTGTTATAAACTGGTAATAAACACTCCATGTTAATCAGTACATCAGTATTAATGTCATTATTGTTGTTATCTGTTGTTTGTTTGTTTTCAGAACACACCAGAGTCCTACAAGATCTGCACTACTTTGATAGAAGAAAGCCAAAGCAAGGGGCGTTTAATCCCCAGACAAGCTTACTGCTTTGCCGTAGCATTGGCACTTAAACAGGTTCGATCTCTCAGCGCATGTAGCCTAATATTGTTGTTAAATATTGTTTAAAATGTACTTTTTATCATTCTCCAGAATGACATTGATACTGCACAATCTTTGTATTCCCAAATAATGAATGCAGAGGGCAGGTTATGCAAAAATCTGAAGGCAAGTTCAAAACCAAATCATTATTTGATCACTATTTAATAATGATGCAAATATTGAAAATCCACTTTCTTTTGCTGTTTAGATGCTACTACTAGCCAACTCAGGGGAGATGGAAGAACTTACCTCAATTCTTTATGCTGCTTTGCATAAGACTCCTGCATTCATTAAAAAGCCAGAATTTACTGAAGACGTGGTATGTACAATAAACATACATAAGTGCTTCTTAAAATGCATAGACGGTCTTATTATATGTTGTGTTGCAGGTGGATGTGGTACGATTGCAATGTGAAGGTGGACCCTATATGAGAGAAATGAACCAAATATTGTTTCAGCTTGAACAGGCTGGACAGGTCATTCAACAGTCTCTTGATGATCTGCTATGCCATACCCCCACAGGGAAGCGGAAACAATGGCCAATAATGCAAGATAATAGAAGGAATACAAGTCGACGGACTCTTAAACCACTTAATTCCTCTTTGCTGTCTGATTAATAAAGAATCCATGACAGTGTGAAGTTGCACAATAACGTGTAAGGATCTCTTTCTCAAGGATTTTATATGTAGGCCCACATTACGCCCCCTTAGAATTATAGGGTTGTGTCTCATTCATTCGTATATATTCTTGTTCCTTACCAACTTTTTATCAAGATTTTGTAGGGTTTGGTTCATTTTATGAGGAAAAAATCACCTCCTCATTTTGGTCTATGGTCAGAATTTTAAACCCCAATATCTCCTAACATCCTAGATATGCAGATAAACGTATGATTGGAACAATTCGTGGACTCCATTGTAAAAAAAAAAAAAAAAAAAAAATCGTAGAAGTAAAGATGAAAACAAACTGTAATGTGGTCCAATAAAAGAGTTCCTTACTTATTCTTGCTAGATGTTTTAATGAATGTGTATTTTAATATATAAACAGCCTTAAGTATCTCATGTCTAGGATTGCGCATGTAAACAAACCATGACGCAGCGCGAGTTGCGCCTCCCACAATGCTTCGCTCATGATGGAACAGGGACGACGGCGGAGCTGCTGCTGATCCCAAACCCAAACAAGAGGGATATTCCTTCATTGGATTTTATTAGTAGAAGCGATACAAAGTGGTGATTTTTTTGATCGTTTTATCTACTAAAGCACTCGGCTTTTGCTTCTATTTTAGCGACTGGTGGGTTTGGAGTTAGAACGAGCTGGTTGTTCGAATGCTGCGGGTTTTGCTGCTGCATAACATCAGGCCACCCACAGAACGAACAAAGGATTTATAAGCGATTACTTTTTATTTCCAGTATTTATCACTGACGGGGCCTGTACGATCGCGATAGAAATAGCAGTAGCTGTTATACGACCAGCTTATACTAATATTACTCAGCTGTGTCGGCGAGCTTTAGCTGCCTAAGCAAAAAACACAATGAGCTCAGAAGAGACTGGAGCGGCCGCCAAACCCGCTCCTGAGGATGACGGCATGACGTGGTGGTACCGATGGCTCTGCAAAATTGCTGGAGTTCTGGGAGGGATATGTAAGTAGCCCCGTCAAGATCTAAACCCATGGGTCAGAACCGTAAACTATACACAGAACTGGTGCTCTGGGTAATTATCTCGTCTCCCATGTCTCAGAAATGAACCACAGGGAAACACCTGTCCTATTCCATATAAACCCTGTCATATCGTCTTAATAACACATGAAAACACTGGTCTTGTTCTGTTCATTTTGGCGCAGAGACACCAGAGACCGTAGGCCCGATCATGTTCACCCAGTGTTGCATATTCAATGAGTTGTGTATTATTAAAGCAGGTCTAAATGAACAGACTCTCCACTGTCTGAAACAGTGTGGGCTTGTTTGGCTTCACATTCTGCACAGACGTGCAGGGGCACTGGGCTCTGGGGACATTACAGTGAGCTCAATCACATTGGAATCACTGTATAATTTTATTACATAGTAATTAAAATAATTTAAACAACATGTTTGGTCTCATATTTCATTTAAAAATAATTGTGTTTTCTTTTCTTTTCCATTCAAATACCAGCTTGTGCCACTGCAGGAGTGTGGAACTGTGTCACCATTAACCCTTTAAATATTGCGGCTGGGGTATGGATGGTGTAAGTTCTGTTTCTATTCATTTACATATTTGTGAGAAACAACAAATTAAAAAAAAAAAAAAAAATCACACGTGTGGTATGTGGATTAAAAATCTAATTGTATTTTTCTTTTTCTTTCAGGTTGACTGCCTGTGTGTTGTTTCTGTGTGAAGTCCCCTTCTGTTGCCAGTTTGTAGAGTTTGCTAATGCGATAGCAGCTCGTGCAGACCGACTCAAGCCTTGGCAAAAGGCACTATTTTATTGTGGGTGAGTGCTGCTACTGTGAATATTAAATTGACTTATTTTATTTTATGTGTCAAGCAGTTTAATTGTTTGCATTTTACTCTAATTTGCAGGATGGCTATATTCCCAATAATCTTGCGATTCAACCTTACTACACTGTTTGGAAATGCCATCGCCTTTGCAACAGGAGTTCTGTATGGTCTTGCATCCTTAGGCAAAAAGTAAGATACTGGATAGATGCATATAGATACTATCTGTAATATATGTTTATTTCCTTACTTTGCGTATTTATCTTGATTACATCCATGTAATCCTTCAATAACATCTTAAGATAATGCCTTTATGAGTCTTACTAATACCGTAGTTTTAATTTAAAAAATAATAGACTCACTTTACATTCTAACAATTTGTCACTAACCTACCCTCCATTTCCTTTCCATTTTTAGAGGGGATGCTGTGACTTATGCCAGACTTCAGCACCAGAAACAGGGAGATGAAGAGAAGATAACAAATGGAGCTCCTGAATAAGACAAAACAGTAGTATCTTAATTTTAATTTATTTGCTTTGATTTCCAGTTCTCCAGCCCCTCACAGTCACCCTCTACTTATATTAATTACAACACTTGTTTTTTTTCTGATTGGTCCAAATAACACTGACCTATTATAACTCTCTGTCCTTTTAATTAATACTTATTTTATGGCAGTGAGTGGAGTCAGCCATCATTGAGTATTGATACCTACACTTTATTTAAATATTTCTTAAAGGTGGGGGGTAAAGGTGATTGTGAATGTATTAGGAAAAACAAATTTTAACTTTTCTTAAAGGGATTTGTGTCGACCAATAGTTTTCCCATGCATGAACACAAACATTGGTCTCATTCGGATTGTCGACTATGGGATTGTATGTAATAATCCAAATCAATGTTCTGTTATTAATTCGTTTATTTATTTGTCCATCCATGGCAAATTGGAGTTGATCATTTTTTGTGTAAACGAAGGGAAACGGCATTCATGTTGGCTAGATTTTGTGAGGGCAAAAAACCGATCTCAAACATGCACACCGAATATCCAATTTTGAATTCATATGATTTTTCCTGGTGACATTTCATCAGCGTGTGTCACCGGGATTAACAAGAGACAGTCCAGGTACATCCAATCAGTATATGCCATGATTTGCCTTTGTCACGCAGTTGACATGAGCAGTGGTGAGAAGTGATGATTGTGTTTGTAGTGCCGCCTCGCCTCTGTTGTGTCACCTGTATTACCAATGTATGTTTACATGTACCTCTCTTACCTTATTCAACATTGTAAATCTATTTGTTACTCCAACTGTTACCACCAGCTCTCAGGTATTGTGTATAATGTTACTGTTGTTTAAAGGGATTGGAACGTGCAGCAATTCTGAGCCGAAAAATGTTTGTTAAACCGTTGAAATTATTGTACAAATGTTTAACAATGTGATTGAACACTACAGATCGACGTTTAACTTTGGTCTCAGAGATAAGAAAAACGTATGAACTTTTCTCTTGCAGTCTACCCATATTTATTTGAATTCACTCCTCTGCAGTGATGTACTGAGTAACAGATTATGAAACAGTACAGGGGTTGTCAATGTTACTTTTTGTGTATGTGTTATGTCAACAGTGTGTGTGGTGGGTCCGGATCTTGCTTTAACTTTGTGAATTAAACGAGCCTTTTTGTTCTTTAAATATCGCCTGTACGGTTATAATTTTAAACTGCAAATATATCCCATATCAGCACTCCCTATTAAGAGATTACTGAAGTTTTATTTTGGCTCGGTTTATTAATTGAATTAAGAATGGGGATTGTTAGGATGTTCGTTCCTGATGTAAGAGGAACCATGAATCTGAAATGTAAAGTCAGAAGGAGATATTGAGTCTCACATAGGTAAAGCTACAGCGCAGGCAAAAGTAAACATCGCAGCTACGGGCTAGAAATAAAGAGTGTGGGAAGAGCCCTGAGATGTGTTTGCGTAAAGGGTTTGTATAGTATCAGTGCGAGTGTGAAGGAGGATCTCATGCCACAGCAGAGCCACAAGAGCTCACAGCCCTGTCCTTCAGTCTGAGCCACACTGTATTCTATTGTACTCGATGTGTGCACAACTTACTGATATTCACCGTTATTATTATTTAGCATTAGTACATCCAGATAAAAGTTTAATAGTAAAGCGCATTGCTAAATGTGGAGAGGCTACTTTATAAGATACTTGCTCGTATGAAGTAGCCTTTCCAAAATCCCAGTCGTGCAATAAGATTGAACTGTGGCCTCAACATAATATTGAGAGAGCAAAGGTGCAAAGGTGCATGAGGCAGCAGCCTGGTTAATCTGTCATCATTTATCAATGACACCAGCAGAGGGCGCATCGGCACTGAATTAATATGCCCATAGATTTATAAAACTTAAAACTTCAAAATGTATTTA
>KN475282.1:0-13052 GCA_000787095.1 Periophthalmodon schlosseri
AGAGAGACAGAGAGTGAGAGAGAGAGACGGAGAGAGTGTGAGAGAGAGAGAGACAGAGAGAGAGAGAGATGGAGAGAGAGAGAGAGAGAAACAGAGAGAGACAAAGAGAGCAAGAGAGAGAGTGAGAGAGAGAGCAGAGAGAGAGGGAGAGAGACAGAGAGAGAGAGAGAGAGAGAGAGAGAGAGAGAAAGAGAAAGCAGAGAGAGAGACAGAGAGGGGGAGAGAGACAGAGAGAGAGAGAGAGAGAGAGAGAGAGAGAGAAGAGAGAGAGAGAGCAAGCCCACAGTGATGTCTTGCTGATTTGACTTCCTGTCTTCCTGTTCCTGTTCCTCCAGTCTCTTTCTCTCTTTCTCCTGGAGTCAATGCGTCCTGTGAGAGCCAGAGGAAGGAAGGAGAGTTCTGATCACTCGCTCACACTCAGAGCTCCACAGGGGGATGTTTCTATGTGAATGTTAAAGGTACACTATGGAACTTTTCTGCCATAGGCTACATCACACACTTAACTTGATGGAGATGGTAGTGTTTGTATTGACGGTATTCCACAGTATCTGTTGCCATGGAGACAAGAAAGTGAAGCCTTCAGGCTAAGCTTACAGACTAGATCTGTGGATAGGAGAATGCATGTTTTGCCAGGAGATTTTCAAGCAATAAAAACAGAGGGGAGGAAGAAGAACTGAGCTCATGTGATAGCTCCTGTTTTCATGTTTCCACTGCTACTCCTTTCATTGTATTCATGTGTTTGTGCTCTTTGATTTGTTCATTTCTGTTGCAACACTGTCAGATTTACATCACTCTGAAATGTACTTACATATGCAAAGCTGTAGATATTTGGCTTGTATTTCCAGAAACACAGCACGATTACAACACACACTCAAAACTTTTGTCATTTGTCCAAATTTATTGAAACTTTTATACAAAATTTAATTTATTATCCACATAATTATTTACATTCTATTTGCTATTTGAGCAAACATACTTTAAATATGTCAGCGGTTTAGTTTGAATGTAAACTGGCAACTGTAAACATCTGCTTTGAGGTATCTCTGTCTATCATTTTATGTTTCATCCAAGTCATTATAAAACACTACTGCATCATCTAAGCATTCTCAAGCAGCAAACATGTTCACAATGAAAATATATTTGAAATAAATCACACAAAATGAATGTGAAATAACAGCAGACAATAGTTACAAAACATGATTCAAAGCTAGTAAATGTTTTATGAGCAAACAGCTGAACATGTGTAACAGAAAGTCACCGGGGTTGGAATTAAACTACTATTCCCAAGATGCATTTCACATTTGAAGAGAATTCCAGACACAAACCAATTACAATATTGTGAACTGCCCATTACATTTAGCGTTTATATTAATAATAAACACCGTTGCCTGACATGCTGGTGATGAGTTTGTGGACATCAGTGACACCTTATGGCAGAAGTGCAAACTGCCAAAGAAGATGTATCGTAATGTTGCCTGTTATTGACTCAACTGTGGGTCAGTCCGAATCTGCGGGACTTCTGTCAAGCAGGTTTTTCTGTATTTTAACTAAACAAATGACAATATATTCCCCTCTTTACTGTTGATGGCGATCAGCTTTGTCAAAAAACAGGGACACCTAGGACATTTCTTGTATAAACCTGGAACAAATCACTGGTTTTTGATAAATCTGCTGTGACAGGAGACACAGGGCTCAAAACTGGGACTGTCCCGGGTAAACAGGGACGATTGGTCACTCTAAACAAGTCCCTCTTAAATAGCATTCCAGTCACCAGCCAGCTAGCATGAGCCAACAGTTTTTCAGTTTTCAGTCAGTCAACAGTGTTTGTCATTGCCTGATTTGGCACTTTTTTTATTTAACTCGTTTAACTTTTTGAGTGTTTATCATGCATTCCGTCTGCTGTAGCCACACGTATTACTTATCTTAAATGTATTCATATCAAAATCTGATCATTTCAGAGTTCATCCTTACAAATAGAAACAAAAATGATTGTATTTGATTATTATCATCAAAGTTAGCCATTTTAATTATCCAGTCAGACTTAAATCATCTCTGCTCTGTGTTCTAACGTTTATTGACAGTTAAAATTTTCACAGACTTTGAGCGAGTATTTATCAGTAAAACACTTTATATTCCTAGAGTAAAATTGATTGAAGAAATCTAAAAAATGTGATTTGTCTAAAGTATGGTTACTATAGAAACCCCACACAGTGAGTATCTGGGCATGCTCACTTTGAATTGGTTAAGGTTCCAAATCAGGCAACGACAGTAACCGCTGATGTCACTGTAAAGTATGAATAAGTCTGATGAGTGTTTCCTTCCACATCGCCATCTCTTTTCTGGTTCATTTCTTCTCTCCAGGGCCCGTCTCCGGTCCTCTGTCCCCGTCCTCTTCCTCCTCCGCTGGGCTGACTTCCACACTGAGCACCTCCTCCCCCTCTCTCCTGGGGGTCATGCGGATGATAAGGGAGCTGTCTGCAGTCTCCGCCACAGTGTCATCGTCCTCTGCGGCTCTGAACACCGGGACAGGGCTGCGGCGGTGCATGGGGGAGGGCGGAGGGCGCGGGAGCTGGGTGGAGGAGGTCTGGGGAACAACACACATTAAGATGGAGTTGGATATATTATGCTTTTTCTGGTGTTTAATATTAAACTAGAACCTTTCATCTAAAATGGCTTTAAAAATAGAAATGGGACTCTTGACTTTTTGTTAAGAAAGTGCAGAACTGGTTGGCCCTGCCTCTTCATGATTCCGTTTCTCCAAATTTCTGAGCACTCAAATACAGGACAACACAGGATTACTCAAACATGCACGAATCAATCCAAATACAACTTTGAGTAAACATTGTTAACATCTCCATGACGACAAGCAGGTGGCACACGTCTAACCAGAAAAGTTACATAGTGCAACTTTAAAGATAAGACTCCAAATAGTAATAAAACAAAACCACTCTTACCTCCTCTGCCTCTGTTGGTTTGTAGGCTGCTTTGAGTTTGGCGAAGGTGCCCTCTATCCCGGCCTGTTCGGTCACTTTCAGAGCCGCTTTAAACATTTTGGGGGTCTCGGGTCTCGGGGGGATCACCGCAACTGCCTCCTTAGCCCCCTTCTCATCTGGCTTCTTATCCTTCGTCAGCATCGTTCTGCAGAACAAGGCGAGTGTGGTTAAGTACAAAGGCAGGATCAACGGCACAGCACACATCTATTATTTTGAGTTCAAAGGTTTTTGCAGTATGAATGATTGGACGCTGAGTGTAATTCTTTAGGAAAAAAGTCAAGAATTTAAAACCCCACAGTGTAACTTGTGTAACACACAAACAAAAGGTTTTTTTTTTTTTAAATGTGCCACCTCCACAAAGTACCATAGTTCTCTTTTTAACTAAAGATGCCTGTGTAGTCATCCAGGTATGATCCATAGCAAATGAAAAGAAATGGTTTGAGAGGGAGAGTTCAAGGAATTTAAAGCAAGTTTTTAGGAAAGACAATCCATCTCTGAACAGGAATGGAGGCCTTAGACATCATCTTTCTCCTATTTATAACTCCATCCTTAGACCTAAATCCAAACAAGGAAAACAATAGTGCTAGCCAGTATGCTAATAGCTAGTATGCTAATGCTAGGTGTGAGAGCACTGATTAGGAGCCTGTATGCTAAATATGACGCAGGCACAGTTTAGACTTATTGTAGTTCCATAGACAGTAAACAGAAACTGTAAACAAACAAGCAGATATAAGGCAGTGTCCTCCAGCAAAAAATACTGAAGTAAAAGTAAAAGTATCACATGAAAAAAATGTACTCAAATGTAGTGAAGTAAAAGTAAAAAGTATCCACTTAAAATGTACTAGTAAAGTACAGATATCTATAATTTATACTTAAGTACAATACTTTACTACTTTTACTGCACATTTATGAACTGACTTGCTTTAATTACGTTAAGTGACGTGACATCCATTGACCTAATTAGTGCAGGTTTATGTTGAGCTTACGACCTTCAGTGCTCACGCATGCTTCAGGGACTTCAGTGTTACCATGGTTCCACTAAATCTGTCTTCCTTAGTATTCTTCATCACAATTCACAAATAAGATAAAAAGTCCAAACCTGAGCATTACTTGAAGGCAAAAACATTCACTTTTATATGACGTCTCCATTAACAAGACCCAAGCTGATCATGACCATTTGAAACTTTTGGATCTTGATTCTAATAAAATTTTAATAATTAGCACATCCCAGGTTGAAACATGCTGTGGACCATGGCTATCTCAAGGGCCACAAATGCATAACAAGTTTGTGTGAAGCTAATGTTCTCTCTAGGCATGCTAAGATTCAAGATGAAACTTTATTATCAACTTTGTCCCACCAAACCTGGCAATTTGCCCATTTTCAAACTAGTCATCCAAATGACTACATAAAGCACAATCAAACCAGAAATGCAGTTACTAACCTTACGCTATGACTCCAGCAACGCAAAACACATATCCGTTTAAACTGCTACATTGCATGGCTCTCATAGGACGCTGTGGCTTGTTCCTGACAGAAGCTAGAAGGAGCTAAAGGAGAGTGTGAGCTGGCCTCCTGAGTCACTGTCCTGGGACCTGAGCAGATTAAGAGCGCACGGTCTAATCCCACCGGGCGAAGGAGAGATCAGCAAGAACACGACCAAGGTGAAGACAAGCTGCAGCAAACTCTACAAACCCAATACATGCACTTTACTACTTTAGTATTTCATATTGGAAAGTTTTACTCTTTGTTGTAATTTATGCCTGGAAGGTGCAGGTCACTTCTAGCCAGAACCACTAGAATGGCTAACAGCCTCTACCCCCAGGCAATCAGACTGAGCACTGTGCCCCTCTCCCCCTCCCTCCACCTAGGTCAGCCATAGCCCTCCACTCCCCACACCTGCCCTAGCACCTGTCATAACACCTGTCATAACACCTGTCATAACACCTGCCATAACACCTGCCATAACTGTGAACTGGACTCTGCATTGATGCAACAAATGCATCTCCAGCTCATACTGCTGTGTCCACCTCTGCCTTTATGTCATGTTGTTGTGTTACTACTATATGTTCCTCAGTAGTGATAATGTTTACATGAATATTTGCACTTTATGCTGTTCATAAATATTTAAAGATCAGGCAGTAACAGGGAGCTGCGGGTGGATGTCACTGACAACATGTTAAACACTACACAAATAAAATGAATACTTCACCAGAGACACTCCTGTGTTTAGAAAGAGACATGTTTGTGTCTCAGTGCTAATGCTAATGCCAATTTAACACTGTACCTCTGAAGTATTCTTCATATAAAAACAATCGGGTTGTCTTTACATTAATCAGATTTAATTCTGATAGGCTGTTTAATTTGTGTTTTATGATTTTAATAAATGTTAGAATTAGCTTTGAGATGCAGTGAGCACTAATTCTGTCTTGCACTAGCCACGCTTACTGTTTAAATGTCATTTACTTGTGACAATGACAATAAATCCTTGAATCTCTGAATCTCTGAGTCTCTGAATCTCTGAATTTCTGACTCTCTGAGTCTCTGAGTCTCTGAGTCTCTGAATCTCCGAGTCTCCGAGTCTCCGAGTCTCTGAGTCTCTGAATCTCTGAGTCTCTGAATCTCTGAGTCTCTGAGTCTCCAAGTCTCTGAATCTCTGAATCTCTGAGTCTTTGAATCTCTGCCTTTGATGTTTTCTTTCTAATAGAAAGTGTCTGTGTCATATTTTGTCCTGTTTTGTTGCTGTCTGGCTTGTTTTAATTATTATATAAAATTATATACAACAAAATATGTGTATAAATATAAGAATATCAAAGTGGAGGAGTAGACCATGTGACACAGAGGGAAATAATGCCCAGACCTCTTCAAATGATCAACTAAAATGAATAAAAAAATCCCACAACTTTCTCAAAAAACTGGAAATTAAAAAGCATGAATTTATAATAAAATACCAAAAAGTTTGTTTTCTGTTGAAACTAAATATTTAAAAGAAATAAAAGAAAATCTAGGTCAAAATAACAAGATGTAGATGAAAATATTGGCTCATAATATGAGTGGGTGTGGCTTCTGTGTGAGTGGGCGTGTCTTTGGTGTCAGTGGGCGGGACTCACTTGGCCTTCTTCCGGAGCAGTTTCTGGGACTCGGGGTAGTGCACCAGGATCTCAGCCAGGTCTTTTTTGTCCAGGATCATGAGGTTAGCAAAACCGTGAGCCTTCACATTAGCTGTCCGTCTGTTCCCTCCGCCCCCAGCGAGCAAACTGACCAATCAGAGCAGAGGAGGGTCAGACACAAACACCTGCTTGGCAACGCCCGTCAGATCTCGGGGGCTGAGCAGAGCCGGGCCTGGTTAATATACTGATGGAGGACCGCAGGGAATACCAGGTGCTACAGTGGAACAACAGTGACTCTAGTGGAAGCTGTTGTTGTGTCCTTAGGCAAGACACTTCAACCACCTTTCCTAGTATAAATGTGATGTGTGTGTGGCAGGGCTATTATTAAATACTAAAATACTTGATGATGATTTCAATAATTGGTTGGTTGCAAATTAATGTTATTCTTCTAAATTAAATAAAATGAAATTGCCCATAGTACGCTATTTTCTGATCTATGTTATAATGTTGTTTCCTCATCACAAACAGACCTGGAGTTGTGTTTTGTTTCATTCACACATGTTTAACACACAAACCCTGCATATATAGGCTGAGTTCTTCTCTTAAAGAGAAAACACCCTGTTCCAGTAGTCCTGTAGTAATACAGGAAGTGCTCCACTGTGTTTTTAAACTCCATACACCTTCACTAGAATCATTTGGATCATTTCAGCCCTGGAATTGCCAGTCTCCACTGAACAAAAGGTAAAAGGAGCTGTTAACTTGAAAATTAACGCTTCATGACATCACAAGGTGGAACAGAGCATTTTGAGCTTTGCAGATGTAGACAGACTAATAATAAAGGGTTACTCAAACATGTGTGAGTGAAACAAAACACAACTCCAGGTATGTTTTTGAGGATAATATAAGACCTTTAATAAACCCAGAGTTAACCCTTAAGTGCCTGAGCTACCTCTGTGTAATCCCTGCCTGTCTTAAGCCTGAGTTGTGACTGAACAGCTGTAATAGTTTAAGTGGATGAGTCCAGTCTGACCTGATCTCCCCGAACACAGAGCCGGCTCGTATCGTCACAAACACCGTATTCAAGTCGGGACCACCCACCACTTGCACCTCGCCCTGCTTTATGATGTACATCTCTCGGCCAATCTCTCCCTGGAAAATAAACACCATTACACTAAGACTATTAAGGCTATAAAAAGCACAGAGACACTGGTACATGCATGAGTGAGTAAAAGGGGCCAGGTGAGACTAAAAATCACACAAAACGAAACAAAACACAATATTAGGTCCATGAGAAAAAAACAGACAACATTTGGACATCATTAAATATATATTGTCCAGACACTTCCTATTTACTGTCCTTTTACATCATAACAGAGCCACTCCCAAAGGCTGCAGCAGCACTAATAATGATTCATGCCAGGTCCGGGTCTACAGGGGTGCAAACGGGTGCAAAAGGGTGCAAAAGTGTGCAAAAGTGCATTGAAACCTCATTTATAAAGGTTTGCACTCTCATTTGAAGTGGGATAAGTAATGATACTTAATATACGATATAGACTTTGCATTCCTTTAAAACTCAAATGCAGCCTCAGTTAATTTGGTCTGGACCCGCTGCTGATTCATGCCCTAAACAAAATAAAAACTACTTTTTTCCACTTACATTTACAAATACCAGTATAAATTAATGTAGTCTTTTTATGGATTTAAAGTAGTAGATTTGAACTAAAATACTGTGTAAATTTCATTGTATTGGGTGTAAAAAGTGCAAATAAGGCCAATGCGTTTCTGTTAGGTTTGGTTTAGTCCAGCTCCTGATTTAGTCTCTTTGGACACGCCCTCTCATTCGATGTTTTTTCATTTATTTTTTTATGTTTACTACTTTCTACATTTAATATACACATAGAAGACATCAAATATATGAAGTAAGATATAAGGAAGATAAATAACTGTGCTATTTTTTGTTTATATTTTATATTAAAATCCCCAAAGTATCCACCCTTTGCTTTGTCGAAAAATATTTAGTAGAGTTATTGAATTTTTTTTTCTTTGCTACATAATTCATATATCTTACTGTCTGTAAAATATACAGTGTATGTTTAAACAACACCAGCTAGAAGTTTGGACATGCCCTCTCATTCAATGTTTTTTTCTTTGTGTTTGCTACTTTATACATTTTATATCAAATATATGACATAAAATATATGGAATTATGTAGTAAAGAAAAAAAGTCTACTCTACTAAATATTTTTCGACAAAGCAAAGGGTGGCAGCTGTGGATTCGAATATAAAGAGTTATTTAACATTTTTCATTGCTATATAATTTTTTTTATATATATATATATATATATGTGTGTGTGTGTGTGTGTGTGTGTTTTTATATAATATATATATATATACACACACACACACACACACACATATATATATATATACACACACACACACACACAAATATATATAAAACGTCGAATGACTCGTAACCATTGTATAAATATGAGTTATTATTTGTACCTTTTTGCACACAAAGTCTCCGGGCAGGTACACCACCGACTTGAGGCGGGTGAGCATGTCGAAAACCATCTGCCGGTCACAGCCCTGGTACAGAAACAAACTTTATATATTTCATTATGTTTATTTAACTTACTGAATGCATGTTAATGGACAGATATGACACATATCTTATATATTATACATTTTACACATATCGCCCATTCACATTCAGCCCATCTATGGAGTTATGTCTCAAGAAAGTGAAGTATAGAAAATCAGATACTAACTGATACTAAAACTATTATCAAAACTAGATACTCATTTGAGCAGGTATCGATACTAAAAAAGTCACATTCACAGGACAGAAGTGAACCTTTCCTGAGCTGTATCTTTCACAAGTATAAGACACATAGACTAGTACACGCCCATGGACCACTATGGAACCTACTGGACACTGAGGGATTACACAGATATAAGGCCACATGGGAATAGAAAAGAAAGTACAGCCATTTAATGTTGGAAATTCACATCTACTGTCTAAAGCTATTGTGTTTTTAATTATCATTGTGGTATCGGGATCAGTATCGAGTCTATTCCTTATTGAAATAAAGTTGAAGTTTTAGTATTGTGACAACACTAACCTGAATAAGTTTGCTTTGGTTTGACCTGAACATTATGATATCATGAGTTTAGCGTGTTCTGGATCGTCATAAGACTCTCTGCATACGGCACCTATTAGCACCATAAATCACATAAGCATTTAAGAACTAGGTCAGTACAAAATGGACTCACTGCAGTTCAACTTGTCAAGCAGTTCATCTGGTGTTGTGTACTGGTGCTGGAGACACTGATACATCTCTATTCAGTTGTATGTGACATTTATGCTGAAAAGGTGCTATATTTTTGTAAGTTGACTTATAATGTAATCATATTTTCACCAGGGGGTTAGTTGATTTTTTTTGTTATATTGATATTAGTTTCTTAAATTTATTTTGGAATTTTGCATTTTTGCCAAACCCGCACAATGGTAAGTGGTACCATTTTTATATAGTCCTTGGGCCTGAGGAACCACTCAGGCCCAAGGACACAACAACGGTATTCATTTGTGGGAGCTGAAATCACGCTGACAATCTGTGGGTCAGTGGATGTGACCGCTCTACCAATGATGTTTATGTTGAGAGGGATCTGAACTGCTGACCTTCAGATCAGTGGACAAATGCTCTACCAACTGAGCTACTGTCGCCCCACTGAGCTACTGTGTTGACCATTGATATATCCCATTCAAATAAAAAATAGACTAAACTAAACTAAAATAAATGCAGTACTTAAGTTGCCAACAGGTGGCGTTACAAACAGTAACTTTTGAGTCATTTTGTATTTCACATTTCCATAGATATAAGTTAATGGTAAAGGCAGTGGTGGACTAAATTCTGTTACTTAAGTAAAAGTACAGACACTGGAGCAAAAAAATAAATAATAAAAAAAGTAAAAGTTAAAGTATCACATGAAAAAATATACTTAAAAAAAGTAATTAAGTACCCTTTTAAAAATGTACTTTAAGAGTAAAAAGTATTTAAGACAGATTTTATAAAGAGTAAATGTAGTTATATAGATAAAAAAATGATACTTATTTTGGTCACAGTAACAATACAAATCAATTTCTTAATTTTTCTTATGAATTTTGTGTATTTATTTTAGTTTGCTCAAACTCGAAAACTTTAGTCAGAATGTTACTATGAACATGGTAAAAATAACCTCTCAAATCATATGAGAAGTACTTTTTACTTTTCAGTCCTGTTCAAAAATGTAGTAGAGAGGAAAGTAAAGATGCCTGCTCTCAAATATAGTGAAGTAAAAGTAAAAAGTACCCACTGTAAAATGTACTTAAGTAAAGTACAGATACCTAAAAATTCTACCTAAGTATTGTACTTTACTACTTTTACTTTGTTACCTTCCACCACTGGTTACAGGTGTTCATTGTTTCTCACTGACCTGAAACAAAGCAACTTTACTGACGATGTTGTAGTTCACGTCCACAGCAATGTCCATTCTCATTTTTTCAGGAAGTTGGATCAACAGCTCCTGCTCATCTGAGAAAAACAGAACAAGAGCAAGAATTTAAGTTTAGCAGTAAAATGTATCTAAAATATTTCCCCTTAATACTGATTTTACATGCTCATATTAATCAGGTCATTGTATTCATGGCACTGACCATTTCACACGTATTTACTGACCAGTATACACAGACCCTGGAAGTGTCTTGCCCAAGGAAGCAATGACAGAATGCACTGGCTGGAGCAGGCCCATCGACAGAAATCTGGGGGCCTGGGGCAAGAAGTCTGACATGCGCCCGCCTCTAATATAAATGAATAGGAGAAGGGTCCAATTCTGGGCCCCTAAGACCATGGGTCCCGGGACAACAGACGCTTTTGCTCCCCTCTGTTGACTCCCCCGGGCGGGAGTATGGGAATGGCTATGGCTGGTTGTGCCAAAATGCAGAACCAAAAGATACAGAGTTTTGTCCCTGCAGCCATTATTTTTTTGAACTAATAGTTTTCTGATAGTTTGAAGTGTGTTTGATACCTCTTAACCACTGCAAACCAAATTTACTCAAGGCTACGGACAAAGACACCTTAACCTTAAGAACCACCAACCTTCAGGTGAGTGAATGCTTTTCAAACAGAGCTCCTGCCACCCCAGAGTTTAGACATGGACACATAATGATAAGACCTGCATTGTCATCTAGTGGTTTAGGCCACAGTGAATATGCAAGGCTCTTAATTATATTTGATACAATTTTCTGTATAATTAAAGAGTGGAAAATACAGAGCCCAGGAACAACAGGGGAGGTGGATGTAAAAATGAAAAACAAAAACAAAACACTGTGTAGCTACTGTATTAAGTTTCTAATGTAAGTCAATTTTGGCCTACGTTTGTACCCTCTGGAACCAAACATAGGCCAAAATTCTAGCATAGAGATGGGCGGGGTGGGGTGAGAGCTGAAAGTGCTATTTTACAAAAACACTGTGCAAATACACATTCATAAAAAGTTTATCACAAAAAATAAAAATAAAAAACAGAAAATAGAAAATAGATTGAATTGAACATAAATACTGCCTGTTGGCTCCTCACCGAGCATTCCCTGGCTCATCCAGGTGTAGTCGTACCAGGTCTTGATGCGGTGCTGCACTTCTCGGGGGATGTGGTATGTGGTCATATATTTGATGGTGCTGTCCATACAAGCGCGGTAATAGTTCTCCCCCGCGGTTGCTGCTCCAACAACATCTCTCATCTGAACACAGTAAAACATGAACCATTTCTGCTTGGACTTGTTTTTAATGGGGTGGTGTTATGTAAAATGGACTTTTATTTTATTTTAACTGTTATAACAGTGTTCCCTCACCGTTAGCGCACTCAGACTTGTATTTACATTGATCCCATAGACTCTATAAAGAAGTTGACTAAGTGAGTGTGACGTCACCCATAGCATTCGGCTCCAGTCAGATGAAGCTCGTCGAGGTAAGCAGTTATAAGGGCAAATTTGGAATTCTGACCACGAGTATCATAGCAATCAAAGAGTCAATCTGGAGCATGGCTGTTCAAAGTAACGCCCCCCTCCTGCCCGCATCGCTGGTTTAGCAGGAAATGGGCGCCTAGTAACACTATCAATCAAACCTGCTATTAGTGGGAGCGAACTTGGGGAAAGAAGGCGCCTGATTTGTCTCTTGTTAATGTTCATATCTTCATTTATGGACAAAATAGTGAAATAAAAATACCAGGATCATGTAGAGCGGATTAATATGAACATTTTAAGACCAAAATGACGAGGTTCACTGCAGCAGTTACAGAGAGAGGGGCCACGGTTTTTCAATGTAAAGTTAATTGGACCCAGAGTCGATGGAGCCAGAAGCGCGCCCATGCTCACTTTTTATTTGGAACGAGGTCATGACGAGTCATGTCCATTTATATATACAGTCTATGAGTGATCCATGTTTGAATAATGCTGCGTTGTCCTGCATTCAAGTTTGTGTTTTCACCTACCCCCTATCTCCGCCCACAGCACTGTACATACATGTAAGGTTCAGAAATGTCATGTATCAACCCTAACCCTTACATAAACATTTGTTGGTTGCTATGCTGAAATGCAGTGTTAAACAGGAAGTCAATGGACCTGTTTCTATTATTATTAAAGGGACAATATGTAACATTTTGAGTTTGAGTTTTATAAACATGACCAAACTGTGTCCCCAAATATGAGGTAGACATGTGCAAATCAAATATAACTTCTACTGATAAAAACTGTAATGCTGACTTTTTCTTAATTACAAAAAAAACATTGAACATGATGGCAGAGTTGTTATCATTTGGTTACATCATTTAGTTGGTCTTAAGAACTTAAGAACTTAACCTACACATCTTAACCTAAACACGCACTATTTGACAATACTATTTTATTATTATTAT
>JACM01058197.1:0-15055 GCA_000787095.1 Periophthalmodon schlosseri
GTCCTGGTAATGCAGGGAACTCTGCCTGTCTATGTCATGATTTTCTCTGAAAATAAATTGTTAAATGGGTATTGGAACTTAAACACATATTTGCCTAAATTATTATTAATATTTGTTTGTCAAAAATAATGTAAATGTATAACTTCACAGTTTTCGGTTGTCTTTTTATATGGCTACAATAACTTTGTGGTCTTTACCAACATATTTTTTCCCGTTTCCTGCAATAATAATAGTATCAGATAGCTCACGTAACTCCCAAACACTGTCTTAGCTAGTTTATGTTACTGTTGTAGAAATAAATGAACCACAAAATGTTAGTAAATACATCCTTTTGACTCAGCCCACCGACAGCCATGTCAACAATTGACTACGCATCCCCATGTACCCCTATTCCCTGGTGAGGTCACTAGTCCCTAAATGGTTTGCTATCTTATTATGACATACAGATTTCAACACAACAAACCACATTTTTACAGGATAACCACAGGTTCATATTCAGCCAAATGTTCATTCCGAAATAGCTCATTCTAGGAACTGGCCTCTACTGGCAGTGTTTGCACTCACTAAACAGCACACACACACACCCACGTAATTTTTTTGACCTAAAAAAACACACTGTGTACTAGTAACATTTAAGTCATGTCCAAGTAGTAGAAATACTTGCTGATATCACAAGAAAAGGTCAATCATAGCAGCTGTACAATGCATAAAACATCCTTGGCTATCATTCATTTAAATATGTACTTGCCAAAAAGTACCCACAGTTTGTAAAAGTCAAAATGCAGATAGCTTAAAGAGGGGGTATTTTATTTCTATGGAGTATTAACTGCTAACACATAACATATTTACATCACCATGCTACATTTTATTGTTTTGAAAATTATATATTCCCCAAAAACAATGTATTGACATGTTTCACTTCCCCTTCACAGCGCTATCACAATACACAATCAGCATGCATCCCGCTAATATAGCTACTGCACATCGCATCAGGTTTGTCAGGCTGTTGTGTACAGTTTCGTATCATGCTTTTGTATATTTATGGAGAAGTGTCATGTGGCAGCATGGATGATATAGGCTTGTGGGCTGGGAATTGGACAGACTCTTACAGCTAACCGTAAGAAAGGTTCGAATACAGCCCGGGAGAGATCACTAAATTACTGAAACATGCATGTATGACATCTAAAACCTCTTCAGTCGTGTTTTTTATGTGGGAACGTATGACATGGTAGAAAACACAGAAAAATTGTTTTTGCCCAATACCCCCTATTGAATGTTAAAACAGCATATTGCAGTCTTAGCTTGGAAAGATAACTTGCATGCAGCTTATTGTCATTTTCTACAAGAAAAAAAAAAAAAAAAAAGTTGGCAATATTTCTTCAACTTTATTGCGATCTGTTGATTTAGATTAAGACAGATCCCTGCTAATTCTGTTGTAATAATAGTATTACGTGTATATGAAACTTGGTGACCTGCAATCTTGGTTTGTTTGGATAAACCAGAGATGGGGGTTAGGTAAAGTGCTTACATAAAGGCAGTTGATTTCAGTGTTATTTTTTAAATTAAATGTGTCCTGTTCACTAGACTCAAAATGTTTTCAAATTTCCTCCTAAAATGTAGTGATTATCTTTAATTTCACCAGATATTTCTTAAAACAGATATTCAACTTGCCTATATTGCTTTGTCACCATAGTCCTGATAGCAGCTTGACATATAGATTGGTTGCTCCAGGTAGACAAACGATGGCAGTCTTACAAAAAGAGACAAGTAGTGTAAGTGTAAACAAAAGTAATTCAGAACTAATGAAATAGCTCACATTTAGAGGGATGGGATGCACATACATATTGAAAGCACTATGGATATGTAGTTGTACACTAACTCTAATGTGGCACTTTTTAAAACCCTATGCCAGTGTTTCTCAAACTGTGGTACATGGTCCAAGTTTAGAAATGGTGGTATTCGGACTGCCAATTATCTTTGAGAAAGTTTGAGAACCATTGGCATATGCCTAATTCATAATAGAAATAAATTACATCCCTTCACATAGGGTTAAATAAGGTAAAATAAGATAAACTTTATTGTCCCATGAAGGGAAATTTGTCTTGGGCATGAAGAGCAAGGTGCATAGACATGAAATAGACTGATACAGTACAGATAACAGAATAAAAATTAAAATGAATGCATTGCAGTCACTTGAACAATTGGTGCAGCGTGTAAAATTTACAAATTCATAGTCAGTACAGAACAAAAAAATGGCTGTGTGCACTAGTAGCCTAGATGTTAGTTGTACATGTGAGGGTGGAGCCAGCAGAGCCAGGTGGAGCGTAAATAAAAAATAAAATGACACATTTTATTGTTGGCATCCAAATTGCTTATGCTTGCCTAAACCCAAAGCTTTAAAACAATATAAGAAGCAGTTCAAAATTAATAATTTAAACAGAAATGTACTAGGAAGCAGCGGGTTTATATGTAAAAAGGTAGATTAACTCTCATCAGCTAACTCACATCATACATTCTCCTATCTGCTGTTGTCCCATATAAGTCCTTAAACTTCTTAAATAGTCAGCTAATACAAATTTCAGGAGCAATTAGCAAAGAAAAAAGAAAAATTGTCAAGTTATCAAACAATCTATTTTTTCTTCTATTTGTATTTCCAGATAACTACATCTGTATCTGTCCAATACAACCCAGTGCCAGCTCTTAAATCACAAGCAGAACATACAGGTGCAGAGATTCCTCCTGGAACCGCCCCACATCACTCCCTTCCAGGACAGCTGCAGATGAACATGATGGAGCACGCTGTGCCAAAAGCTTATTCCCAGATTCCACTATTTCCACAAGCCGTATTCTCTAATCTGTTACGGATCTCAGTGTCATGTTTTAGGCTGAGCGATGGACTACCCCAGTGAGGAGGGAATCAGGGAAGTTTTGAATCATCTTAATATCAGGGCTGCTAGCTTCAAAGACAGTGTTTTGAAAGGTTATTATATTTATTTGGACTTTCGAAGAAAACTGGCGGGGCTACTTTTGACCCCTGTGGGACACCAAGCCAGGAATGGAAAAATATGCTCCAAAATAAACACAAACCTACCATCTGTGTTTATTTGATTTGTTTTATCAGAAAATGGAAGATGGGAAGCCTGTCCCCCTCCTCCACTCACCTGGCCTTTGTTCAGGCTCACGTGAGCTCTATGGTCTTCTTCTGTCAGGCCAAAGCTGGCACACTGTCAGACAGCAGTAGCGTAGTTAGCATCTAGTGGTTATATGTGAGAATACAACAGGGATGGGTCAGCCAGTATAATTACAAATGGCATCTTTAAGTAGCTACTAATAACTCAAGTATTGATCTAAATTACTGAGTCATAAAGACCTGTCAAATGTAACAGTTTTTTTAATAAGCAAAAGTGTTGTCAAAATGTCCTACTTATATTATATTTTTAAGTATATTACATCATTAAATGGTGTTAATATTTATATTTATTTCTTTTTCAATTTGAAAAAAGTGTATACATAAATAATTACTTGCATGTGAGCAACAAAAACTACAGTATGTATCACATGTACTTCCCACCATTTTTCCCACCTCTTAATCCAGCCCCAACATGCCTTTACCCGCTCCCCCACTGCCCCATTTTACTGGTCCTTCTGGGCTAATGCCGAGTGGTTCCGTGGGTGTGTGGACTCCCCCTCTGCCCTCTCCTGTCCTGGCCTTGGCCTTAGCTTTGCTCCCACTAAGCCCAATGAACACTCCAGCTGCACGGGAGCATTGGGTTACCGTGCCAGTGAATGACAAGAGCAGGTTCCAGCATACAGAGGTGCACAAAACATCCAGCCCACAGACACTTCCCACTGCTGTCTATGTATGCCTGCACCGCACAGAGAGGCCAGGAGAATGTAAGTGTATTTTGGTGAAGTGTCAGTGCTGGATGGATACTGTATACAGGCCCAGAGCACACGTGTGGTGCTAAACTCAGGCTCTCCTGGTTAGGTCTATATTGGACCTCTAGCCCTACATGGCTTTTCTTTGCTATGAATATAATGGTTATTTCTACGTAGCTGTTTTGAATAATACAAGTTGAGAATGCCATGATAAAGATAGGGTGTCTAAAAGGGAAAATAGAAAGAGCACTACTCTAATTAGCTTTCCAAGGGTACAATTTACAGTTTTAGTATTGGTTGTTTTCAGATATGAAATGTGATCATGTCCCTCTCTAAGAAGGAAGTAGGAGTCAGCGTTCCCGTATTGGTTTGATGATTGTATCTTCATGATAAAAATACCGAATGAATATCCACAAATGTAGAACCTGATTATTTCTTGTGCATAGCCAATATTTCCACAACATTTGTTTCTGAATACACTGATAGGCCACTTACAGTCCCTTTTTTCACTGTGATGTTGAACCAAACATGACAGAAAAACATAGTTTGCAACAGTGTGTCTAATTGGATAGAGTTACTTCTTTATGGTTCTCATCCAACAAAATGCTTTTTTAAATATAAATAGCTGCTTTTACAATATACGGTAGGGTTGTCAAAGGTATCGAGAATCAGACACTAACTGATACTAAAACTAGCATTGAAAGTAGAGCATTTGAGCAAGTATTGGTACTACAAAAGTCACATTCACAGGACAAAATACTTTCCTGAATAGCTTTAGAATAATCTTGAGCTGCATCAGAACAAGTATGAGACCAAATAGACTAGTATACGCCCCTGGACCACTATGGAACCTAGATAGAACACCACATGGTAAAATAAAAGAAAGTACTACGATTTAATGTTGAAAATCACACTATATTTTCTAAAGAGTGAGAGTGAAGTGTTTTTAATTTTCATTGTGGTATCAGAATCGGTATTACGTATCGAGTCTATTCCTTAGCATCAAAATCGAGTTTGAAATTTTAGTAACGTGACAACACTGATAAACTGTAGTAAAAGGCGTTTTCCTAAACTAGAAGAAATAAGATTCTTGTACAGGCCCGCTGCCCCGAATAACTTACAATCTAAGTTTCTCAATTATTTGATCAGCATTCCCCCCCATCCCTGTCTGTCTTCAGAGGACCAAAAGAGCACTGCTGGGGGAGACACACCTGCTGTCTCCACTGTAACTGAACTCTTGCTCATTTCCTCACATAATCTGCCTGTTTAGGGAGAGGTCAGTGTGCAAGCAAACAGGGGAAAGATCGCACAAGCAAACTCTGATGTACTAGTACTAGCAATGACCTTATGAGCCACGAAGCAAACGCAATCAGAAGAAACAGAGGGAAAGATGCAGTGATCATTTATGTGTTGACGATGACTGAATGATGAATTGAATACCAGAGGCATTTGTTCACCAATCAGAGGGTGGTTGATTTGCATAAACCTCAACCAAATACTGCCAAACAGATTGTTTACTCATGAGCAGCTGTCAACAGGATGGGCATCTGGCATACAATATAATCCTTAAAAATGACATTTCAGCTTTACCTTCTGCGACATAATGAATTCATGCAATATTTGTTAGCTCACAAATTCATGAGAATCTTAATCCTTAGCACATTTGTGGATATTAAGATGTTTGTGTCCTCAACTGGATTTAGCCTCTCAGTAGTAATAACTATTGAGAGGCTTTTCCCAATCAGCTTGAAAGCTCTGCCTTTGTCTGATTGCTTCTAGTGAGAGTGATCTCTGATAGATAATTTGTAGAACTCAGCTTCAGTGTAACATGTAACAGTCTGACTTCAGCCAAGTTCAGTTTGACTATTAGAAGAAATACAAAAAATGAGCACTGAAATCATCATATTGAGTTTGGAGAAAGTCTAAAAACACAGATGAGCATTTCCTGTGTAACCACAAAGGTGTCCAAGGCAGATGCAACCAAGCTGTGGAAAGGAAGACGCTCGAATGATGCATGAATAAAACACATGCACAACTCTGGGTAGGGTTACTAAATGTATAAAAAATCAGATAGTAATCGAAACTAAAACTACTATTGATACTAAATAAGTCACATTCACAGGACAGAAATGAATCTTTCCTGAATAACTTTAGAATGATCTTGAGCTGTACCAGAACAAGTATAAGACCAGATAGACTAGTATACGCTCATGGACCACTATGGAACCTACCTGGACGACTGAGGGATTACACAGATAAAAGGCCACATGGTAATATAAAAGACAGTACTATAATTTAATGTTGAAAATCACATTATATTGTCTAAACCAGGGGTCGGCAACCTTTAACACCCAAAGAGCCATTTGGACCCGGTTTCCACAGAAAAACACCGGGAGCCGCAAATACTTTTTGACATCTAAAATGTTTGTTTTTTTTTACCTTTACGCTTTGTATAAACAACAATAGTGTGTTGTTTATGAAATCCATGAAGTGCTACAGAGACTTCTGCTCTGAAGCTCTGCGCACAGCGTCTGCAAATCGGAGCTGTACAAAGCCACTTTCATCTTGACGCAGGATTGTAAGCTGTCGTCTGTGAGGCGTGAGCGGAGTTTGTTTTTAACATAGTTCATGGAGGAGAATAGCTGCTCACATACGTATATGGATCCAAAGATCGACAGGACTCCAAATGCATATTTCTCGATAAATGCACCACTTATTTTGAGCGACAAAAAATAATAAAATATAATTTTATTTTAATATTTCAATTTAAACTATGATATAAAAAATAAATAAAATAAATGATATAAAATAAAATAAAATACACTTCAATTAAATACTTACAATTTATTTTCCCAAGCCACGCGGAGCCGCAGTATAAGGATGAAGGAGCCACATGCGACTCTGGAGCCACGGGTTGCCGACCCCTGGTCTAAACAAAGAGTCTTTTTTATTATCATCATGGTATTGGGATGGGTATTGAGTATCAAGTCAGTTCCTTAATATCAAAATCGAGTTTGAAATTTTAGAATGATGACAACATTAACTCTGGGTATATTTTGGATGAAATGGAGCATGGCTTCTCAAAAATCAGTTTGGGTATATACAGTATGCAGTGGGAAGAATACTTGTAAATGTAAATGTATTTAGTTACAGAATACTGAATACCTGCATTAAAATGTATTTTGTAATGTATTCCGTTATATGGTCCAATCAGAGTACTGTATTCGGAGTACTTTTTGCATTGAGCCAATTGAGCCAAATACTGACTGAATGTGACCTAGAAAATACATAGCATAATGGAAAAGCATATCTCATCTTATATAATCTTGACCCACTTCCTATGTATTGGGCACACTGCATCGGCCTAATGTTCCTTTTAGTGAAACCATGTCTGCTCCCCAGTCCTCCCATCCCCGATAAGGCCTATCTGTTTACAAGTGTGCTCTGTCATTGTGTGCTAACCTGACGGAGGAAGTGTCCGGGCAGAGACAGACACAGGCCCTTGGAAGGAAGATCAGGGGTCAGGCAGTGAAAACATTCCCATGGTGCACCTCCCCCTCCGCCCTCAGTGCCAGAGACTTCCCGACACACACCAGAACTCCACACAGCCCGGCAAGATTAATGAAATGTAAGTTATTTTCAAAAAGCTTTCTCAAACTGTCAGCTTTTGAAATGGTTATGAAAGCAGTAAGAGTAGAAAAGTATGTTTATAAGGTAGCTGGAAAGATTCATGGTAATTGCATTGAAACTGCAATTGGCACTCACAAAGGCTGCTGTTATTTCAATAATGTATTGTCCTCTGCAGTGAACTAAGTCTCCCTTTGTTTCCTTGGATTCTTCTTTTGTAGAAGACTTAGTGTTGTCACAATATTAAAACTTCAAACTCGATTTTGATACTAAAGAATAGACTTGATACTCAATACCAATTCCACTACCACGATGATAATAAATAAGGAATAGACTTGATACTCAAAACCGATACCATGATGATGGTACCAACCCTCTTTCTTTGACAATAGAATGTGATTTTCAAAGTTAAATAATAGTACTTTCTTTTATATTATCATGTGCCGTTAAATGTATGTAATCTCTCAGTTGTCCGGGTAGGTTCTGACACAGCTCAAAATCATTCTAAAGCTTTTCAGAAAAGGTTTGTTTCTGTCCAATTGATGTGACTTTTTTAGTATCAATACTTGCTCAAATGAGTTCTAGTTTCATTACTAGTTTTAGTATCGATTAGTATCTAATTTTCTATACTTTTGACAACCCTAATAACACTTTTTAACCCTGTAGTTTAGACCTCTATAAAAATGATTAGTGTATGTGATTCATGTATGAAAGATTCGCTATGCAACTTCTGGTAGAGAGTTCACCACCTGCTTGTCTCCATGAATATGTTTATCCTTTGCCTAGAATGTTGCACAGTATCTCATTGACAATCTATCTCCATGGAGACAAGCAGGTCAAATTACAGTTGAAATTTGTGGAGAGGCGACCCCACTAACAGTAATACTGCGTGTTTGTCAAAGCAATAAAACATTTGTAACTGAATAAATGCAAGATTGACAAGTTTAATGTTATACTGTGGAACACTACAGACAAAGTGATAACATCTCCATGGAGACAAGCAGGTGGCGGAAAAGTCGCATTTCATATTTCAGCCTTCTCTCTCATACACATGCTAGAGCCCAATTCTAAAGTTAAAATATATTCAAAATTGTTGGGAAAACTGGTGTTGATCCCCCTTCCATCAATCATTTAGCCCAAGAGAAAGTAAGGATGCACAGTGGCTATAGTGACAGTACCATGTTACAAGTCTCACAGTATAATCACAGACTTACAATACCAATGGTTAAATGCATTGTGTAATTGCAGAGGTGAGTAAAAAAAGAACTACATAGAACTACATAGACCATGATCCTTTGCACCATTTCAGTGCAGCCAACATAATGTCACAATTGCACAAAATGTTTTCAGGGCATTTTAGCGAACAAGTATTATTTTTACAAGCTCGAGGTTAAAACAGTGGTAATGCGAGACTGTGAGAATTGGATATTGTTACATAGAAATCTGAAATAATGATGCACAATTTTACATGAAACCATTTGACCAATTGTTTCTGATGGAGGGGATTTTTGAGAATAATCCATATTTGATACATCTCCATACACTTTCCACATGGATAGCTTAGTCATAACAAATATAACTGAAAACACCCAGTAGCATGATCGTAGCAGAGTTTTTCCAGGCCTATTCAACAGTTGGCAAAGCGAGTATCACCTGGGAAACGAGCTATTGCTATCAAATGTCAATCAAACTATCTACCAAAAGCCAATGAAATCAAAAACAGTGCGGAGCTGGCCTAGTTCACCTTTATACAATTGTCGTCGGATTTCTGTGGAAGTGTGAATCATAAACATGTGTCTACTTCAAAATGTGCTAGTTTAAGCATTAGTACAAGTTACACAATTGGAATAAAGTAGTCTATTGTGTTATGAGATCATGTGTACCGGCCTACATGACTGAGAATTCATTTATTGTTGATGGGAATACAAGAAATAAAATCAAAGTTATCTGTAGATTGAATTGGGAAATGACTTGTTAGCAAAAAAAAATAAATAAATAACGACGAAATATGCTATGGAAAGGATACTTCTATACGTGTGTGATATAGTTGTCATTATTCACTCCCAGTCTACCAAGAACTACTCCAACTATTACTACTACTACCTATTTGCAAAATGCTGTTTCATCATAAAGTTTAAATGGGCTAAAGTGGAGACAAAATGTATAATATACTTTTCCCACAATAACTGCAGCTTTCAAAGTAGAGATCGACCGATATGTTTTTTCTTTGTTTTTTAAAGCCGATCGTTAAGAATCCAGACCGATGGCCAATAAACTCTGCCGATATTTTTTGGGCTGATATGTAGCTGATTTTGATTATTTTCCTCAAATTATGTCATTTAAATTTACTACAAACAAACATATAAGAGAGCTGTGTAGTCACATTCTGTATTTATCGTTTTAAATTAAAGCTTTGTGTGTACGCTTTAGGCAGTCAATCAAAACAAAATATTGGCCCCTGCTGGAAATCTAAGGCCAATAGCCGATACTAAAAAGTGCAAATATCGACCTGATAGATCCAACAAATATATCATTCTGTCGCTAAAGGTGCACTATGTAAATTTTGTTGTGGAGATTGTGATTTGCTTGTTCGTAACATGGAATATTTTAGTATTGTATTATATAGTACAGTAATAGATAAACTGTAGTGGTTTTCTCGTGCCTCTCCACAGTGAGGCGTGTTGTTGGACATGTGTCTGCAGGGATCTCCTCTGTCTCGTGACTGCACACATCTGAGCACAGCTGTGTTTGAACGCACACTAAACTCAGCTCCAGAGAGTTGATCTGTGCAGGCCCCAAAGAATGACATCACCATGCTTAACAGGAAGACAGAGAAATGCATCATTAGACACCCCTACAGTCTATAGTGTGCCATCTCAGCCTCCTATAGAGCAGCTGGTATAGAATTTTCCTCTCTGAGCTAAACATTAAAAATGTATGCAGCTTAAAGGTTCTGAACCTGATTCTTAAAAAATGTGAAAAACAGAACTAGTTCATTTTAAATAATTTGCAGTGGTCCAAAGTTATTTCTCACTCACCTTATGCATTCAAAATTCACTCAAGCATCCAAATCATTCACCGAAATGAGTTTATAAGCACTTTTCACAAACCTCAGAAACCAGATTGGAGTTTTTTTGTGACTGTAAAGCTAACAACAATTAGCATGCTAATGCACACTTCCTGATTATTGGACAATAAATACTTTTTGATTAGTTACAGACAGCACACTGGACTTATTTTGACCTCAAGAGCTGCTTATACAATATACCTGTACTGGGGAAAGACAAATTTTGAAAACACATGGGAAGAAATCGGGTACAGGCCCTTTAAGATATTCAAAACATCTAGTCATGATATTTGGTCCTAATGTAGCCTTGGTTACATTCGGTCCATTAGGTCCTAGTTTAGTCTTTGTGCTTTTTTACAGAGTTTGATAACATAAATAAAGTGACTCACTTACTTAAAATTGTGTATTACTATAGTTACTGCAACTGTTGACATGGTTATCACATTTTTCTTGTATGCAACCCCATAGACCTGCCATTCTCAAACTCCTCAAGTACTACCTAAGAAAATATTTAGTTTTACGAGTAGCACCAAGACTAATCCTGATCCAAACCAGAACTAGGTCAAGATCAGAGCTGAGAAAGAACTAAACAATGTCTAAACCAGGCCAAAAGCCTTAACATGATTTATAACAAGACTTAAAAGTGCACTATGTAACTTTTTCTGGTAAAGGGTGCTCGTGATTGCTGTACCTGGAATGTTCCACAGCTTGGACTTGTATATCTCCATGGAGTCAAACAGGTGACCCCACTCAGAGTAGGAATGTTTTTCAGGATAATAAAAACACCTGTAACTGAATAAATGCAAGATAGATATGTTTAATGCCATACTGTGAAACATTCAGGAAAGGGGCCCAAAATTTTATTTATTTTTCTTAACAATAATGGGAAGATTTTGATTCCTTAATTGTATCACAATGAGATTTGAGCTGTAAAGGGATGAATAAGATAAATAACCTCTATGGCTAATTATAGCTTCATTCTGCTATGTATTTGTTGAAGCTGATGCCTTTTAACTTGCCTGGCAAATCCAGAAAGATATCGCTCTGTATTTTTTATATAGAGAGATATCAGTCTGGTCACTACAACCTCAGTTGCGTCTCAAGCCAGAACCAAACATGATCATGCAATCAGATTTTAATTTTTTTTTTAATTTTTTTATGTGAAACGAAGGAGCTCATTGGTCACCCATCATTTTGAATAAAATGACATTGCTCTCACCTCAGATTAACAGTTTAGTGCTTAGCTCACTGATTCTGCAGAAGTCTTGTTTTCAGTCCCCTGTGATATTTTTTTCCTTTCTTTTTTCCTCATAAACAGCCACATTTGTTTTAATAAAGCATACCATGCATGTCCCTGATTGGCTAATCCACCTGTCAATCACACCCATCTGAACTCGGAGAGATTCCCCGGTGGCCAGACTCACATTTTGTAAAGTATTGAAGAAGTGTGTGTTCTAGATTCCAGGAAACCTTTTAATGTACATTTAAAACATGATTTACTGGGATAATCCTTTATCTTTATTTCTATTGTGTCAGTGACATACTAGTTTCAATAGAATAATTTATTGTGACATTATTCTGTAGCAATATATCGTGCTTCAAAATTCACCCCATACAGATAAGCAAGTTTTGGACCCCAAACCGGAAATGTTACACACAACCACCTACATGCTTTGCAGCTATCCAATTTTCCCCTTAAGCCCCATCTGAACATACTACACAAGTATCTGCGCAGTGACGAGGGCCTTTCTTGGGAACAATAGTGGCCTGCCTTCCTGACCTCCATGGGGCAGATCCTCAGCACACACAAAGAGCGCCTTAATCAGCTGCCTTCATTCCCAGCGGAGGACTTCCCCCACAGTGGCACAGATTCTCCCCGAGGTGCCCATTGAGGTGCCGCACAAAGCCTGCAGTGTCAGAGCCGTGATCCCGGGCTCTGACTGCAGGCCCTGTGCCATGCAGTTATAGTTCTCTCTGTGAGGGTGGTGTGGTTCCATGTCAGTCCATCCTCCACTGATGTTGAGAGAATGTTTAACATGCAAGCAACAAGTCAGGAGTAATTACTGACACTGAATGAATGGGGAGATAAGGAGGGTGATGGGGATTTGAAGTTTGTATGAAGTCTAGAATAAGACACACAATCAAATCGAAATCTGAATCACAATTATCAAATCGCAAAGTCTGCAGTTTTTGAAGTACCATAATTTCCTTCACAAATAACAAAAACATCCTGTTATTCTGAATAAAAGCTGCTAACCCTGTAGTTTAGATCTGTACAAACATGTTCTGAAATGTGATTCATGTATTAGCTTGTCAGTTCATATTTCAGCCTTTTTTCCAGTTCCTCTGGATGTGTTTAAAAGGTGAACTTTAAAATGAATCCTATTATTTAAACATAACTCGAATCGCAATCACAAAACATCTTTCAGCCCTAGTCTAGAACTAGTGAGCCAAGATCATTGATTTCCTGTTCAAAACTGCAGAAATTATATTTTTAGTTACATGTTTTCATTGTTGAGGCTGTGAAATTTTTGAGTCCTACATGTATGACTAAAATTTTACAAAAACAGAGCAGTGGGCGGGGATAAGGGATAGGTGAAAACAGATTTTTTTCTCGAATGCTGGACAATACAGGATTACTGAAACGTGCATGAATCAATCAAAATACCTGACTAATGACGAGGAAACACTGGCTTTCTGATAAAAAAATCTGATAATAATAACTCGAATTTGAGTGTGCATGTAACTGCAGCCACAGTTACAACATGGTCAAAAGCTCAAAAAAGTTGATTTTTAAGATGCAAAAAAAATTTGATGGTAATACAAGATCGAGCAATATGTTTTGGGGTTTTTTTTATGGATGATGCCGATTCTGATTGTTTAGAATCCAGAGAAACTGATGGTTGATAAGTGATATGGAGCTGATTTTGATTATTTTCCCCAAGTTAGCTCATTTTAATTTACTACAGACTCACGCACAGTCCTTTTTTTACTACAGATGTATAAGAGACATGATTTGTACAATTATCTCTTCATACGACCTATCTCTAATTAGGACCTTCCAGGCACAGACATTATATGTTAACCATGGCTGAATAAGATCAATACATTGGCAATGTTTATATTTGCAATCCAGGACAGATGATAGCTGTTCTGCTGGGCCTGTTTCCATTACATATACTCCCTATGATGAACTGAAATCACAATGGAATTTAATTTTACGCTCTGTATACGATCGGATGCTTTAGAGATATATGCTCACATGCAACCCTCCATATGGTACCGATGGCAGAAATCACATCTAAACTATGTCCAATCCCTTTAATCTAAAATAAGTTATTGTGGCTCCGATTGCAAACAGACAATAGATTTTCATTTAAACCTTTCATACATTCAACTTTGAATTCCTAAATATCCATATGCAATCCATTTCTCATCCCTAATCCTCCATCATTATTATTGCTATAGTTCAATGCACTGCGGAGATGGGGTGAAATGTCACGGTAACCAAAACAGGAAGTATGTGGTTGTTGTCTCAGCGAAAATGGAGAGGAAGAGTGGGATTTCTGTCCAAAACACGGAGCAGCTGCCGGAAAACCTCTCTTCTATCACTTCTTTTCACTTTGATTTCCGTTCGAGGGAAGCGCCCTCTCTGCCCCTCTCACAATATGGCTGCTCCTCTGCCTTTCTGCCACGCTGAGGTTATTTGTGGGACTGAAGTACTGACAGATTTACAAGAGTCATAGGGTTTATAAGAGGTTGTAAGTTAGTGCTAAAAACTAAGATTTGATGGATAATGTGTTACTCGTGTCAAGTATAGAGGAGCTGGAAAGTACTCTGCAGCCTGGGAAAGTTGCATTTTAGCTTTGTTGCCACGGCTTTGTTGGGGCTTCCAAAGAAGAGGAGAGTGAATGGTTCCAAAATGTTGAGTGTAAGCACTGACAGTATTGCAAAATTGACCAAATTACTGTAAACATTTTTTAAGAATTTTGGCAAAAGTAGGTATACTGCATCTTATTTCTACAATAATGTAAGTTTACCTATAAAATTGTAATTGTGAATTTTGTACCATGTTCTTTGAGATTTTGAGTTATGTTGTCATTAATACTAAGATTTAATTCTCGATGTCAGGGAACTGACTCAATACTCAATACTCATTTCAACAGAATGTAATTTCTAGTTTTGATAACATTACCATGTGGTTGAAGTGAATTGATGTTGTCATCTTATCAGTATGGATATTTGTTCAAATAAGTATCTAGTTTTGAAACCACTTTTAGTATCTATCTATCTATATCGATCTATCTATCTATATCAATATATATCTATATCTATATCTATATACATACACACACACACACACACACACACATATAGGCATATGGGAGAAGGAGGCAGCACATAACAGCGATGCACAGTGGCTAGGGGCTCTGAGAGAAGACCACAGCACACCTGTTGGCTAAAGAAACTCACTGCTCTCCA
>KN475283.1:0-17979 GCA_000787095.1 Periophthalmodon schlosseri
CTCTCTCTCTCTCTCACTCACTCACTCCTGTGGTCTTGTGAGGCACTCCCCCTCTCTCTCAGCAGTTTGGTGATGCCCTCTCTCACTGTCTCTCTCTCTCTCTCTCTCTCTCTCTCTCTCCTTCTCTCTCTCTCAAGTAGTCTTTCGATGCCCACTCTCTCTGCCTCTTTCTTTCACTCCTGCAGTCTGATGCCCCCTCTCTGTTACTCTCTCTCTCTCACTCCTGCAGTCTGATGCCCCCTCTCTGTTACTCTCTCTCACTCCTGCAGTCTTGTGATGCCTGCTCTCTCTCTCACTCTCTCTATCTCACTCCTGCAGTCTTGTTGTACCCGCTCAGACACAATTACACTGCGCTGCATTTGGGCATCGTCCCTAAGCATCTAATAGGGCTGAACACATTATTTATATACTCGGAAGTAGCAAATCCCATGTTTCCTTTGAACGTAATTCTAGCGGAGCCTAGAATATCCCAGTTTGTTTGTTTTAATTAATGTATACTTACTTCCTTCATGTTGTCTTTATGAGTTAACTTCACATACTTCACATATAATTGTGCTCAGAGGCCGACAGAGCTGGGACCAACAGGAGTAGGTGGAGAAAAGTGTCTGTTTTTGCAAAGAGCTAAACAAAGAAGCTCTGTATCACAATTATGATGAGCAGTGTGGAGGGAGCTGCAGACACATCGATTTTTGGAGCTTTTTTACCATGTTATAACATTGTTCCCTCGTCAAAAACATACCGGAGGTTTTATATGTCATCCATGCATGTTTGAGTATTTTAGCGATCTCTCCCAGGCCCTATTCGAACTCTCCTTACGATTAACTGTAAGATTTTGTGCAATGCTCAGCCCACAAGCCCACGTCATCCATGCTCCCACGCGACAAGTCTTCATAAATATACAAAAAGATGATACAAAACTGTACACAGCAGCAACTTGACAAACCTGATGCGATGTGCAGTAGTTCATTTGCGGGATACACGCTGACTGTGTTGTGCTGTGTAGTGCTCTGAAGGGGGAGTGACTCAGCGCGGCGAGCAAAGGGAGGGGAGACTCAGCGTGTTAAAAACAACAGTTAAATTTATAAAACATGTTAATACGTTTTAGGCGAATATAGAATTTTCAAAACAATAAAAGGTAACATGGTGATCTAAATATATTAGGTGTTAGCAGTTACCATAGAAGTAAAACACCCTCTTTAATGATTGGCTGCAGGTGCTGAGGTATAGTGAAGATTCAGATCAGAGAGACCTTTTATGTTCAAACAAACTGGATTAGACATCAAACTATATTTTAACCACACTGGCTTGACACAGTTTGTGATAAAACTGTCTATGGTTCACAAGGTCGACTCTTTCGGTGCGTGTCTGATTTTGTTTTTACTTCATAGTTCTTCTGAGCATAAAAAATGCAGCTGTCAGTGCTGTAGTTGGCTTTAAATGGCGTGTCCGTGGAGATAATGTGATTATTGTACCTACTCAGGATGATTTGTTCAAAGACTCTGGACAGTATTCTTCCAAGAGCGATGGGTGTGTAGTTCTCAGGGCTGCCCACTTCCTCTGCTTTATCTTTATCACTAACAGCACAGTCTGGAACAACACAAAGACAGAAGGGCACATGGCAAGGAGAGATGCCCACAGCAGACACATTATCCATTCTTGCGTGTTTATTTTGTGACACAGTTTTGATGTACCTCATGATAGTTTGAACATACTCAGCATCATTAACAGTGTATGGTTCACTTGAGACACAGAAAAAGAGGGGCTATTATGCAATGTTATGTTTTCTACCATGTTATAACATTCTTCCCACATCAAAAACATGCCTGAAGAGGTATTATGTGTCTTTCATGCATGTTTCAGTAATTTTGAGATCTATCCCTTACGGTTAGCTGTAAGACTCCGTGCAATGCTCAATCCACGAACCTACATTATCCATGTCAGTTCTCCTTAAATATACAAAAACAAGATACGAAACTGTACACAGCAACTTGACAAATCTGACCCTAACCCTAACCCAAAACAAAGGTGAAACTTATAAAACATGTTAATGTTTTTGGCTGATATAGGATTTTCAAAAGAATAAAAGGTAACATGGTGGTCCATAGTTTATAACTGTATAGTAGACAAAAGCACAATAGGTGTTCTTTAAAACAAACATGTGTATTCCACCAGTGAGGGTCATGTGAAATGGGCAGCCCTCTATCTTAGTTATGTTAGTGTTGAGGCATGTCTGACGTTCACATCTTAATTATTCCTTTATAAGGGACATTACTGTGCATAATGTGTCTTCTTTGACATCTCTATCACTCTGAGTGGGGATGTCAAGATTATAATTGATAATCGTGATTATTCAGGTGATTATATAATCATAAGAACAAAAACATATATATAATTATGATGATTTTAGAAGCAAAATTAAGTCATTTCCATTTAATCTTTACAACTAAAAGGTACTATTCATGTAACGAGCTTTTTTTAATTGGTTGTTTATGTCACCTCAACTTCACTTTATCTTTCAGAAAGTTTGAGGTCAAAAAACTGGTCACATACTGTAACATGTGAGAACAAAAATGAAAGAAAATGAATGAAAATGATTTCACTGTGGTTCATCATGGTATCAGTAATCGTGAATAATCTTTTAAAGGCCCATATTATGCTACTTTTTGATGTATGTTAATAATAATAATAATAATAATAATATTGTTTCCTCATCAAAAAGATACCCGCAGTTGTGTTTAGTTTCATTCACGTATGTTTAGGCGTTGAGTTCTTCTTTTAGACAGAAAACACTCTGTTCCACCTTGTGATGTCATGTGCTACTACAGGAAGTGCTCCACTGTGTTTTTAAACTCCATACACTTTCACTAGAATCATTTGGATAATTTCAGCTGTGGAATTGCAATACACCTTCACTAGAATCATTTGGATAATTTCAGCTCAGTTACTCAAACATGTGCGAATGAAACAAAACACAACTCCAGGTATGTTTTTGATGAGGTAACAACATTTCACATGACTTAGAGCTCACAAGAGTCAATTTTGCATAATATAGGACCTTTAAATCTATGTGGATATGGATATGTGGACCTTCTGTGGTGTGAAAATCAGTTACCCCGACTTTAACAAACCCAGGAGCTCCAGATGTGTGTGTCGGATTATAAAATAAACAGCAATTCTAACCTCAGTGGCTGCACCCAGGAAAAATATCTGTATGCATTTCCATAGTCGCGCCCTAGCATATTTCCGCAGGCATATAGTGAAGAACATTGTGAAGAACATTGTGAGCTTTGTGCAGATGAAGGGGCTGGTATATGGGTCACCGTGTTGCCTCTGGCTCTGTCTCCGGAGCCTCTCCTCACCCAGCCCCTGCACCAGGAGCTCAGGCCTGGGGGGGACCGCGGGGGGGCTGGCTCTGTGCAGGAATGTCCATAAGAGTCCGTATACTGTAGAGGCTGCATTCACATTCTAGAATTTGATGGTGTCATGATTAAAGAGGGAGGGCAGGGGTTTATGTAACTCTATGAGAGATTTGCTGCTTTTGAAAGAGGTATCCAAACTTATGATCCACAAATGTTGAACCTTATCAATATCTGTGAAGGATTTGCTCCACAAATTTGCCATATCAATCTTATGGCTTTAAGCTCTTTCAACTGACAACAATCACTTCTTTAAGGTTGAAGCTATTGCGAACAATTCATTTCACGTTTGTATATTCATATATTGGTGCTGACAGGGAAGACGTTGAACTTTGTGCCAGTTTTTGTTTCATGCGGATAGGCCCAGAAATGACAGAGATATTAACCCTAAACCAGGTCAACAAATCTGCAATCTGACAGTTAAACAGCAAATTCCACCATAGAATTCTGACCCGTCTCCAGCTCAGTTCAAACCATTCAAACTAGGAAAACTGTGTAACCGTGTAGTTTAGACCTTTAAAAACATGTTCTGAAATGCATGGGATTCTTGTATTAGTTTATCAGTTCATATTTCAGTCTGTACTCTTGAATGTGCTTTAAATGTGCACAGCAAACTGAATCCTGAATTGATAATAAATCGCAATTCTATTTACAATTACAACATTTTTTTCAGGAAAATCATAAAGATTTCAAAACAAAATCCTGCAGCCCTATTACCAAATAAAGGGCAAGAGCTGGTTTCAATTCAATACCATTTTTACAAGACGTGACATTCAAGTGAAAGATATATATTTCCACATTTTTCCTTTCCATTTAAACTGATTTGCTGTTTCTCTGAAGGCATTTGACCCCGGTGCTCTGCCTGGGACTGATATGTGAGACAGACAGCAGTGTCAGGCTTATACCCAGGCAGCACAGATGGAGGAGGCCTAGCTTCTGCTCCACTGCTCCATCGCACAGGCACATGCATGGGCTGTGCTTCTGGACATGCTCAGCCGAGGAGCGCTGTCGTTAGAGCTGGGATTCACAGGGTCCGTCACGATTTCACATGATATATCCCATTTTTTAAGAACCAAATGCATTTTAACGACAGTATTTCTTGGTTAAACCTCTACCTGCGCAAAGTGAATATAATAAATGCGATGAGACTTGAACTGTAAAGGGTTGAATAAAGTGTTCTGTTGCTGAGGAGAAGCAGGAGGGATTTGTCAAGGATGTCCCCTGAGCCCCTCGTGTTAGTTGTGGTGATGGACAGGCTGACAGATGAGGTCAGAGAGGAGCGGCGTTCATTTCATTTTATCCTTGAATTGTGATGTTTGCAGGTTACTAAGAACTGGACGTAGATGAAATAGCTTGGACGTGTACATTTAGATACTAATGAAATGGTTGATAGAAAACCAAAGATGTGGGTTGGTTGGAGAAGATGGGTTTAGGGTGGAGGCAAATTATGAGTTTAAAGAACACATTATGCAAATTAAGCTTTTAAATATGTTATATCATTGTTCACTCATCAAAAACACACCTTGAGTTGTATTTAGCTGTATTCACGATTGTTTCATGAAGCTTGTTCCAGGATTGTTACATCACAGGTAAAAGTCCTGCGCTGTTTTTAAGTCCATAAATCATTTCCGCCATCGAATTGCGTTCATTACAACTACGCGCTTGTGTTAGCATGTTGGAAAAGTTTGCTAACCCAAGATATTGTTTGATTTTTCAGTGACAATGCCCTCTGCTGCCAGTAGATGGCATGCTGACCCCAGATCCCAGTATAGGGAGCACACCTGTAGGAACATGGTGTCTATTGTCTGTAGGTAGCCATGATTCAAAGTGAGATGCCAAAGTAAAAGCATGTTTCAAGGCCAATAACAACACAAGTAATGCATAATATGTGAGCTTGCAACCAGTAGAGACTTTAACAAGGACTTATGACCACAGCAGGCAGAGGTGTCAGTCATGTGATAGACGGTTGTAGCTGACACGTCTGTAAATGGTGGAAAGAGAGAGTGCATTTACAGTACTGCACTTTTACCCATGTCTGTATTTGTCCAGGCCCAGAATGACTGCTCTACAAGACCCAGGCTAGAGGAAGATAAAGCTCCACGATGCGCACAGAGAAATGAGGTCAACGCGCCATGCTAGGAATAATAAACAGACACAAAGAATATATTAGCTCCGACAGCCTTGATCTGACAGTGTGAGGGGAGCACAGCCTGGGATAGACTGGAGAACAGGGTCCAGTACAGAGAAGGATGCTGTGTGTCTGATAGGATAACACGAACTACTATTATAATTCATTTGATCTAACTAACCTGGAAATCTCAGCAATATTACTCTCCTGGGCCCTGTTCCTGACTTCTATATTTTCTAGTTCACATTGTCCTGAATGCTAAATATAAAAAAAAATAAATAATAATTCATTTGAAATATATAGCACTTTTCTTTTGAACACTCGAAGTCGCTTTACAGTTTTGTGATGGAAGTGAGACTGACAACACACCACATTCATACTAGGCAATGGGCATGAAGTGTCTTGCCTAAGGACACAATAAGTTTCTGACACTGGCGCCCCACTGTGGCACCCAATTTTTCCAGCGGTCTCCCATCCAAGTACTAACCAGGCCCAGTCTTGCTTAGCTTCTGAAATCAGACAAGGTCAGGCTTTTTGCATGATTTTGATTTATAAATCACACTTTTTTTTAAATTTCGGATTTAATCTCTAAATCCCTGAACAGCGAATTGGAGATGCTCACGGCAAATGGCTCCACCTGTCTGTGGCTGTAAGGTAGGCTGACTCTGCTCTGGCTGTAGCACTCGTGGCAAGTAAATTACATTCTAGTTGCATTATGTTCAAGTTTCAACCAACTGTATGTTGTCATGGACTTGGCAGGTCAGTTCACTATACTCAATGTAAAATATTATAATCCAAAAGGTTGGTAGACTGTCCAAGTTTTGCAAAGGTAAAGTAAACATTCACAATAATGACCCAAACAGTGAGGCGCATATCTCCGTGTGCTTCTCCCAGTGTCCTGCTCTTACACTGGTGTTTTCTGTTTTACTCTCCCCAAGGTTTTTTACTTTGCGACCTGGGCTATGGTCAAATCCTCAAAATACAATTACATTTTGATAAAACCAATTTAAAGGCCTGGTGCATGAGCGAAGTCCTTTTTCTACCTTTAATGTTGAGTCCTGACCCTTTCGGTTGTGGGAAAGCAGTGCCGAACTGAATACTTGACAACACGTTAAATCCATATGACGAAAGCTAAAGGCCTGAATATGTTCCTTGTGTTTCCAGTGCTACTGTTCTCCTTAACGGCCTGTATTTTCACTGCAGAGCCATGGTTAAGTCTCAAACTGGCCAACAATAGACCATGTAATAGGTTATGTTTTAGTTTCAATTCAGTTCGTTTTTGTATAGACCAAAGTCACAATAGCAGTCGCCTCGCAGGGTTTAAAGTAAGTTTAGGAAAATAAAATAATCTGGTCCCCCCAAGATAATTATCCTGTTCCTCTAGAGATTATCCCATGGCCATGTGTTAGTATTGTTTTGCTTTACGTCATCAGCTGGGCTCTGTCATATAATGCATTTCTTAGGTTGAGAACTATACGGAAGCAACATTTCAGACATGTTGGGACTATGTGAAAACAGCCTGTGACTATCCCAGTCAGATGTTTCTCTGTCATGGTTCATGATTACAGTGAAAGAAAAGACTCAGTGGGCAGGGCTAACATGATACATGTTCCTCAGTCATACTTCAAAATTCGGTAGGCTACAACACCTTCAAGAAAAGATGCCAGTTAAAACGTGTTATAGTTATTGAAAAAGAAAATAAACAAATAGTCTCCTTGAAAAGCTAGTCAAAACATTTCACGAGACGGTTCTCTGCACTTGTCCTTTCTTGTCCTTGAAATCTTGATCTGGAATACCTAGCTGCAGGATTAGCCTCTTCCATGATTCCAACACAAGTCACAAGATGTTCTGTTTGGAAATGTGTCCTCTGCATTTGACCCATCCAGCTTAGCCCTCAAGAACTTCTCCAGATCTTTAAGTATTGCGATCAGTAGTATTCCATATGTATACAAACGTTATCGCAATGATCCATGTGAACGCATTCAGGGAGCTTGCAGTAGCTATCATCAGAGTACCAAGCTCTTGTCCATCACTGGGAGTAGGGCTGCAACGACTAATCGACTAATCGTGTTTAATAATCGTAGTCGTATTTTGATAATTGTAATCGTTATCTGGACTAGACAGACTCGCATAGGAAAAGACCTTTTATAACAAAGACAGTGGCATTATTAAATCAAAATGTAAACAAATAAATAAATAAACTGTTTTGGATTTTCATCAATAATCCACTTTATTTGTGCATATGTTCCATTCAGAAGCCTTCAGTCACTATATTTCAACCGGCATTTGATGGATAAGGCATTTAAAAAGTTATAAATAATCGTTTGACTAGACAACAAATAAAAAAAAAAAACTCTCTGACTACTTGATTAGTACTAAAATTATTTTTAGTTGCAGCTTTAACCAAGAGTAACACTGCATTTGCCTCCTGTCTCATGCTAGACCCTTTCCCCATCCGTGTGAGCGCTGTCTGTAGAGATGTGTGTGTGTGTTGTGTCAGATGGACCACTCCACCCTCCCTCCCCCTCTCCTCGCTCCTGTCTACCATCCCCGTCTGCCCCTCTCACGTGTGTCGCTCCTGTGTCCACTTCCATTCACGCCCATTCACGCTCCTCTTTCTCTCCCTCTTCCTCCCTCCCTCTCCTGCTCCCGTCTTCTCCGAGCTGGGGGTGTGGCCATCCTCTTACTCGCTCCTCTCCCTCCCTCTCTCACACACACTCTTCCACTGCAGCGCTCCGGCACACGCGGCGCAAATCAGCACTCGGGCTTGCAGCGGGGACATGCGGCTCTCGCTTGGACCAGGAGGAGGGGGGCGCGGCGGGCACACGGAGGAGCCACGGAGAGGCTAGGGGCGCCCTGGGACACGCGCGTTAGCTTTGGGGCATTGGGAACGCTGTTTGCCTCTGCCTCTCCCACACCTCCCTCGCTCACCACTACCATGCTTTACTTCCAGATGGTGATCATGGCCGGGACTATCATGCTGGCCTATTACTTCGAGTACACGGATACCTTCAGCGTGCACGTGCAAGGATTCTTCTGCTACGACACCACGTACACGAAGCCGTACCTGGGCCCAGAGGACAGCAGCGCGGTACCCCCGGTCCTGTTGTACGCGCTGGTAGCTGGGTTGCCCACGTTGCTGGTGAGTGCACGGCTGATACACACCTCACACAAGCATGGGGCACCTGGAGAACCTTGTCTGCTAAAGAAGGGTATAGACATATGTAGGCCACGATAATTACTATATCAACTTATAGTTTAAAGGGCCCATATTACACATCTTACACTATTTTGTGATCTATGTTATAATGTTGTTTCCTCATCAAAAACATACCTGGAGTTGTGTCTTGTTTCATTCACACATTTTAACATACAAGCCCTGCATATTTAGGCTGTGTCTGTTCCACCTTGTGATGTCATGTGGTAATACAGGAAGTGCTCCACAGTGTTTTTAAACTCCATACACTTTCACTAGAATCATTTGGATAATTTCATCCCTGGAATTGACCACCTCAAATAAAAATAAAAACAGGCACATGTTGTTGAATGTGAGTATGAATTGTAGTTTTTATCCATTGTAATAAATGCACATAGGGATTGGAATAACAAATGGTGCCAACAAGAATGCCAACTGAAATGAATGCCATGCAATAAGACTTGGTTTTTGTGAGAAAAATATATTATCATGTATGTAAGTCTCATGTTTTATAATTGATTCTGTAAATAAGTGTAACGAGGGACAGAGGTCTAATTGGCTGCACAGGACAAAAGAGGGACAAGACCAAGAGCTATACCTAGTCTTCAAGGGTGAATACGACCACTTTTATTCATAAGGAATCACTGACATAAAATGATAACAATCAGCATGTGAAGATTTACCTTTTTTATGTTAAAGGAACCTGTTAAAAATCCAAACTGAACCTGGGTTGGAAACATCAAAATTCACTCAGTGAGCTGCACAGGCTGCACGAGCACTAATTCATGATTGACTGTAGGTGCTGGGCTTTAGGTAGTGACGATTCAGATCACAGAGAGTCTTTTTAGGTTTAAGCCAACTGGATTTCAGCTTTGAAACTGGCAACCCAAATGAGAGACTCAGGTGAGGCTAATTCTGCTTTCTGATTTGTTAATCATCTTGAGAACTAGAAAACCAAATTATAACAAAATAAAATAAATAGGACAGTATGTCCAATGTTTTTGTCATCAAAAGCTATATTTGATTTGAACATGTTTACCTCGTATCTGGGATCACAGGTCAAGTTTATGTAATTTCAAATAAAAATCTACAGACAGTTCCTTTAAATCATAGAACAACACTGAATATCTATGGGTTTCAAATGATGAAAAAGTGAAATAGTTGGCATAGCAGTAAACAGTCATTTTCAATATATATTCTGTCCTTTATATGTCTTCAAACACAGGGAGGAGTCATGTGAGACAGCTTTGAGTGTATCTGGCTCATGTGCAGTGTCACACAGTCAGACAGAAGGTCTGATTCTTCCTCTGGGCCTGGACACAGTATATAACCTCCACAAGAACAGGGGGAGCATCATCTGACATATTTACGATACAACGTGTAATTCTATGTGTTCATTAATGTCCAATACAAAGAAACAACATTGTGTGAACTAAAGTGTGATGATTACGTAATAAATGACAACCCTGTTAAGTGACTGTTGTTATCATACTCTATACAACAGTACATAAATGTAACTGAACAAAACAGTCATGTGATACACCTCTAATCGCACACTTTTTGGGAAAATTGCAAGCTCCTGCATCTAGACAATTGTGAAACTGACAACTGAGGTCAATTTATATGGACAAAAAAGAGAATATTTTGTATCAAAACATGGCACATTAAATTATATATTAAAGGTGCACTATGTAACTTTTCTGGCCAGGGGTCCCCTACCTGCTTGTCTCCATGTCAGTGCCCCATTAGACATACAATACAAGTGACATATTGGATATATAATACAAGTGATTTATTCAGCTCAATAAGATCTTCAAAAACATCTTCTTCTTACTGTGAGAAGGGTCGCCTTTCCACAAATCTGACCTGTACCTTATGTAATCATCTGCTTGTTTACATGGCGATAGATAAGTATATTGCCATACTGTGGAACATTCCAAGCAAAGCATTAACATCTCCATGGATTCAAGCAGGTGGTGGACAATTCACCAGAAAGTTACAAAGAGCACCTTTAATATTAATTGCTATATGTCATTAATATATATTAATATAATATAATGCAGTACTTAATTTGAACTTTTCTATTGTGATTGACACATGGTACTATCCCGACGTCTGTGAACTCCTCAACAACCATCATGTTTATTCTGCACTTAAATAGAACACCCTCTGGTAGTTTTATGTAAAGTGAAATTTTACATAATGTTGCAAAATGGTGATGTACAAACTGTGATCACATTGGGTTGTTGACATAATGATTTCTCCCTGTAGAGCTCTGTCTTATGATACAGAATATCTCCTCCGTGCCGTCTGCTGCCCCCTGAGGCCGCGCTGAGACGAGCATGTGTGAAAAGGCCATTGTCACTTTGTCCAAACACTGTCTGATAGTTGCTCCTCTGGGAGTGAGCTGAGGGCCGCAGAGGTGCACATCAGGACACAGCGGTGTGTTTGGGGCCCGGGCCGCGCTAAATAAGGGCCCCGTGGGGAGCTCCGCTGAAGGAGGGGCCAGTTAGCCGTCAGGTTCATTTAGCCGTCAGCTCCGGTTAGCCGCGTCAGGGAAAGTGGGACACAAGGCCCCCGGCACAGGCACCGAGCTGCCAAGGTCTGCTGAGCTCCTGAGTGAGTCAAACCAGGGCTGTACTAGAGAGAGTGAACTCGACAAATATGGATTTAAACTGGCCTCACAAGAACGCTGTAAATTGATTGATTTATTTTATTGTCAGTTTTGCATCAATGAAAACGTAGTCAAGATGAAAATATCTGGTTATCAAAATACATTAAAACATTTAAAATTGCAGTCTACATTGCAGTGGGTTCACGCTGGAGGTGTTCTACATGTACCTCTGTGGTAGAATGTTTAGCAGTTACCATGGTGACACAATGCACACATTAGCAATCACTGCCAAAAAGTTTTAAGATGGATTTAAACAGCACATTTTCAATAAACAAACAATAAAAGGTAATCTAAATATGTTATGTGCTAGCAGTCTTAGCAGCTAAATGCTAACACAGTGATTCCGTACTGCTAAGTCCTCTCTGGTTGTCCAGGCTGCTCCAGTCCCTGCCCTCCGCCCTCAGCCCCTCTGTGGTTCTAAGCTGGTTAAGTGCAGTCTTATCTTTGGCTCCAGCTGACCCCAGGGAGCCTTCGACAGGACTTGTAAACTACGACTAATCCCACTCATCACATTAACATGGACTAAGCACCTCAGAGCTGCCCAGTGACTGACAGACTAACTGACCACAGCAACTGACGAACTACTGGCTAACTGACAAATTCAGTGTATTTTTCTACAGGCAAAACTAGGACTGAACCAGGACTAAACCAGGAATAAATCAGGACTAAACCAGAACTGAGCCAGGACTGAACCAGGATTAAACCAGGACTGAACCAGGACTAAACCAGTATTAAAATAGGACTGAACAAGGACTGAACCAGGATGTAACCAGGACTAAATCAGCACTGAACCAACGCTAAACCAGGAAGAAACTAGGACTAAACCAGGACTGAACCAGGATTAAGCCAGGACTGAGCCAGGACTGAACCTGGACTGAACCAGGAAGAAACTAGAACTGAACCAGGGTTTAACCATGGACTAAACCAGGACTAAACCAGAATGGACAGTAGATATGGCCAAAACTGACGGTTTGCAGATAGAATTCAATTCTGTAGAGTCACTCAGCCAGGTGAGGGAAGAGACCAGAGACCAGTCGGCCTGTTGACCACAGACTAAAGACCCTGATTTCCTCCTATTCCCACATAAAGGAGGTCCCACATATGATCCTGAGACCATGTGTGGATTTTGCATGTTCTCCCTCTCTGCATGGACATGCATAATAAACTCCTGGTTTAGTCCTGGCTCTGATCTGGAGAAATGCTATTAGAGAACCTGAGCTGCACTGTGAACTTTCTATGCTTGTGTTGTTTGTGGCAGTGGAGGGTAAACAGAAAATAGGGTCAAGTCGGGGTCAAAATGTCCCGGTCCAGGCATCAGATGTCAGGCCTTAGAGCGGTAATCTCGTGGTTGGTGTCATGGGGTCAGCAGGGTGGGCACAGGGCTGGAGGAGCTCAGGTGCTAAGTTCCAAACAGTATTGTAAGTATTGTAACTCTATCATAATTGTAAATATATTGCTTTTCCCAACCCGAAAAGTTACATAGTACACCATCATAATATTATCCTTTAATGTATAATTTATTTAAGGGGAGACTATTAGTTCATGGGCAAGATGCCAAAATTTGACATATTGATACCACTCAAAGTGTCTAAAGTGCATTTTTTGACACACAGTTTGTAAACTTCAGGGGCTGATAACTGTGATACTGCAGAAACTCCGAGAAGTCTATTACACCAAGTTTTTCAAAAATCACTGATAGCCCATGGCACCAGAGCGGTAATGATTTTTTTGTCTGACCTATGACCTATATAGCCAAAACTCATTTTGTCAGTTTGGTCTTATGGCATTAAAGCTCTCATGTGGAAACAACAAAATTGTCTAATCTGGAGCAAAATATGTTTTTATTATTTATTATTATTTAATATCAACTACTCACATCCATAGAGTAATATGGGACATTGGAACTTCAAAGGTTTTTTTTTTTGTTTTTGTTTTTTTTTTTTAATCAAAATGCACATTTCTCCCATGATGCAGACCTACCAAACTTTACAGTCTTGCACCTAACAAGATTTTGAAGCATTGTGCAGAAGGATTTCTTGATACCTAAGCATAATTTATTCAAGTTTTAACTCCAAAAACATATCCAAAATCCCCTCTGTATAGTTTTTAGTATCTAATATGACAAAATCAAATCAAAATTAAGCAAAAAATGTACCCCTGGCTCCATCTATTTTTCAGATTCACTTTTTACACACAAAATGCCTTATTTTTATATGAAAACATTAAATGATGAAAAACTTACATCTTTTTTACATTTCTTTACGTAAACTACAGAAGAAGTTTCAAATTTATCTCTCTAACTGTATTTTTCCCCCTATGCAGTGTCTCGCCTTAAAACCTTCTGCACTGCACTAACAAACAAACACTGACATATTGTAGGTTTTCATATAAGCATTGCCCAAACCAGACCATCCATGTATAATAACTGTACCAGTATTTTTCTTTGTTTTACCGTTATAGCTGCCCACCAGTCTTGTTCACACTTTCACTCTCACATAAACTCTTCTGTTTGTGTCTGGCACATATTCTGTAAATACAGTGATATAATATACATTATAGTTCATCATTCATCAGGTAGTGCATAATGAGGGTCTTCAGTATGCACCATTAGGCACTGTTCTTACATAAATGCTGCTTTTTGGAGAGAAATATCCAGACATTGGAGGAATAAACTGGATATTTGTTATGTGTTACATAACACCAATTATCATATCGATGTTTAGTAATAAAAGATACAACAAATACTAAAACTGTGAGCAATCAGTGCAAGTTAAAAAAGTCCAATATTGCCCAGCTCATTTTACTGTTAGGATTAACCTTGGTTAGTTTTGGGTAGTCCTGCTTTAGTCCTGCTTTAGTCCTGCTTCAGTCCTGGTTCACACCTGGTTTAGTCCTGGTTTACACCTGCTTTAGTCCTGGTTTAGTCCTCGTTTAGATCTGTTTTAGTCCTGCTTCAGGACTAAAGCAGGCCAGACCAGGTCAGACTTGGTTTAGTCCTGGTTTAGACCTGCTTTAGTCCTGAAGCAGGACTAAAACAGATCTAAACGAGGACTAAACCAGGATTGAACCAGGACTAAACCAAGTCTGACCTGGTCTGGCCTGCTTTAGTCCTGGTTTAGGCCTAGTTTAGTGATGGTTCAAACCCAGTTTAGTCCTGCTTTAGTCCTGGTTTAGACCTGCTTTAGTCCTGGTTTAGTCCATGTTCAGAACTGGTTTAGTCCTGGCTCAGACCTGCTTCAGACTTGGTTTAGTCCTACTTTAGTCCTGTTTGAGTAGAAAAGAAAAAAAACAGATGTGCACTGTAGTTCTTTGGAGCTCCCAATTTTTTATATCTTAATGGCTCCACAATGTGACATTTCGGGGTCAAGCCCTTCTTCAGACAAGTCTTGGCTCAGACCTGGTTTTGTCCTGGTTTAGTCCTGCTTTTGTCCTGGTTTACTCCCTCCTGACCTGTACCTCCCTGTGTTTTCAGATCACGGTGACAGAGACGGCCCTGTTCCTGGTCCAGTACACGTCCAAAGAGTTCGACCGCTCAGAAAAGTCAGTGGCCATTGGGGACTGCTGCTACCTCAACCCTCTGGTCCGCCGCACCGTGCGCTTCCTGGGTGAGACTGCACACACATACACACACACACACTCACATCCGCACTCACACACGCGCACACACGCACACACACACACACACACACACACACACGCACACACACTCACACTACTGCAATGCAGGAGCAGAGGAAACTGTTGAACATAATTATCACATATATTTCATCAGATTTTTGTAGAGGTGCATTAGGAATGACATAAATATGTATAATATAACCCCCCGAGGGCACAGGAACATTTAGTTCTATGCAGAAAACGTTTCCTCACTGTACCCAGGGATGGACAGTGTTTTGTAATGTTACATGAACTATGTAACTCTCCGGGTGGAGGGTCCGCCACATACTTGCATCCATGTAGATTTTATTTATTAAAATATAGCATTAAATTTACCAATATTATATTTATTCAATTATATGTGTCTAGAATATCTCGAAAAATTGGAATCTTTCTGTTTGTGGGGTTGCCTCTACACAGATCTGACCTGTAACTTGGCCTTGTTGCATCACCTGCTCGTTGCCTCACTGTGGCACCTGGTATTCCCAGCAGCCTCCCATCCAAGTACTGACCATGCCTGGCCCTGCTTAGCTCCAGAGACCAGACAAGATCAGGCATTCTCAAGGTGCTATGGTGTAATACTGGGATCATACTGCACATTACATTATATTGTGCTGTTTGGTTAAGTGTAGACTCTGAATTAGTGCTGTTTCCATGTTTAGATGCCAACACATGTCCCATCTGTTCTTGCTTCATCCTCTCTCTCCCCCCCCTCCCCACCCCCCCACCCCCCCCAACGCCCCCAACGCCACCAACACCGCCCAGGGCGGCTCTCTGCTCCGTGACTCATAGGCCTGTGTGTGTATTATTACATTATTAAAAGTACTCTGCAGTAGCTCTAGGCTCATCACATGGAACAAACACACTCCGGATTCACATGGTCCATTCACACAGAGCAGACCAGAGGAAAGGATCAGAGGGAGCAGAGAATGCAGAGGAGAGGATCAGAGGAGCAGATGATGCAGAGGAGAGGGTTAGATAGAACAGGAGAGAGTCAGAGGAACAGAGGAGAGGGTCAGATGGAGAAGAGGATGCAGTGGAGAGGGTCAGAGGAGCAGAGCATGCAGAGGAGAGGGTCAGCTAGAGCAGAGAAGGTCATATGGAGCAGAGGATTCAGAGAGGCTCAGATGGAGCGGAGGAGAGGGTCAGATGGAGCAGATGAGAGGGTCAGATGGAGAGGGTGAGGGAGTCAGATGGAGCAGAGGATGCAGAGGAGAGCATCAGATGGAGCAGAAAAGAAGGTCACAAGGAGCAGTGGATGCAGAGGAGAGAGTCAGATGGTGCAGATGATGCAGAGGAGATGATCAGAGGAGCAGAGGATGAACGTTCTGTCTGTATAATGCGATTAGATAGTATGTCATATAGAGTGCAGATATGGCTGTGCTCCTGACGCAGTGGTTTCATTGGAGGAGTGATTGTGATAATGGTGGCCCCAGGCAGTAGAAACATCTGCGCAGCTATAAAACATACGCTCCCTCCACACAGTTATTATAGTCATTATATTCAGTCGTAGAGAGGAGCCAATTTATTCTACCAGATAATGTCCAGAGTGTAGTTATAGGAAGATAGGCTAAAATAGAATGCGGAGTTTGTCACTTAATTTTAGGAACCAATCAAAGAGCTGTAAAAATCTGATACTCAAAGACATCAATCTAAATGATTGGTGTTAAAGGAACTGTATGTAGCCACACAACTGAACCTGGGTTGCGTGTGCCTTAGCCTGCAGATAGAGGACACATACAAATGTTTTTCATCCCACATGCATGTTACAGGAGTTTCTAGTAAAACATGAAGAAATTGCTTTTGCAAATGTTAGTTAAAAGACCATAGACTGTATAAAGAAGTGGACTAAGTGAGTGTGACTTCACCCATAGAGTTTGGCTCCAGTCAAATGACTATTATCAAGGCTAGCAGTTATAGGGGCGAATTTGGAGCCAAAACCCATATTTGGAAATCTGACTGCGAGTTGATTTAGGGACAAAAATAGCAAAACAAAAACACCAGAATCATGTAGAGTGGGTTAATACGAACATTTTAAGCAGCAGTTACAGAGAGAGGTGATGTTTTTTCAATAGAAAAATCATTGGAGCCAGAGCTGCTGGATACGGAAACATGCCCATGTTCACTTTCTGTTTGGAACGTGGAGGTTAGCAGGTTAGCTATGTCCAGAGATACAGTCTATGGTCAAGACAAAGAATTAATGCATGCAACCTATAGCCAACCTGAAAAAAAACATAAAAGTTGAATGGTGATTTGGCAGATATTACTAGTTACTACTATGCGCCGATACCCACCAATACTGCTACTCAAAATTCAGTTCATACCTCATTGTAATTGGTTAAATCCACCTGCCACTCATGCAGTGACACGCTCAGAGAATTGCAGAGGCTGACCACTAGGAAGTGTGGGTGTCAAAGTCATATTACAGTTACATTTTTAAAACCTTATCGCCCAGCCCTAAAACAAAGTATCAGTACTGGAACTGAAAAATCTGAATCAGTGCAATCATCTTTTTTACAACAGATGCCCTTCCAGTCTTAACCATCCACCCACTAAGTACTCAACAATTGTATACTTTATTGCCTTAGATGAGACCAGGTGCTGTCAAAAGTACAGAAAATCAGTTACTAATCAATATTAAAACTAGTATCGAAACTAGATACTCATTGGAGCAGGTATAGATACTAAAAAAGTCACATTCACAGGACAGAAATGAACCATTCCTGAATAGCTTTAGAATGATCTTGAGCTCCAAACAAGTATAAGACACATAGACTAGAATATGCCCATGGATCACTATGGAACCTACTGGAAGACTCAGGGATTACACAGAATACACAGATATAAGGCCACATAGTAATATCAAAAAGTACTATAATTTAATGTTGAAAATCACACTCTATTGTCT
>KN475283.1:18063-43472 GCA_000787095.1 Periophthalmodon schlosseri
GTTTTAGTATCGAAATCGAGTTTGAAATTTTGAAATGATACAAATTGTATTATGTATCCATTGATCCCATCCGTGCGGAGCTATGTCTGTATGTCTGCTGCTAATTGTCCGTAAAGTGGCATGTCGGGGAATGAAAATAGATTGCATGGGAGGTAGTGATTGGACGCTGATGTACGACATATTGATTTGAGGTCTGAGCTGAGAGCAGGCTGGAGAATTGATTTACACTGACGCAGGCTTGTGTGGATGATTTACACTGGCGGAGGCTTGTGTGGTTGGGGATACACATTGATCCCATGTAGTGACTGTGTGTTCGCTCATTTAGTCTGCTCATTATTCTAACAAAGCCTTCACTGGACATGTGTCAGGAGCATAGACTGTATAATAGAAGTGGAGTAAGGGAGTGTGACATCACCCTTAGCGCCCGGTTACAACCAAATGAAGCTAATCGAGGGAAGCAGTTATAGCGGCTAATCTGCAACCAGAGACCGTATTTGGAAATCTGGGTGTGCCACCAAAGTGCCAATCAGGAGTGAGGTTGTTGAAGGTGCTCGCCCCCTCCTGCCTGCACTGTTCAATATAAGAAATCTGGAACAATATATATATTTTTTGGGGGGTCAGTATTTATCGTGTGTGCTTTTTCTTTGCACTTCTGAGAAATTTTTGGTTATTTTTTGGATATATGCTAAGATTTAAGCCGTAAAAGGTTGAATTAATAACTTCTATGACTCATTACAGATGCAAACTAAGTATTAAAGTGTTTTATTTTGCTATTTATGTATTGCAGCTCATTTTAAATTTGCTTTAGGTTATTGTGTCAGTGGCATAAATTAGTTTCAGTATTATCATTTATCGTCTATATTTACTTCAGCAGTATCTTGCACTTAGAGTTTGAGTTTAAGCTGCCTTTTTACAGATAGCAAAGACAAAAGTTTGAGTGAAGACATTTCGCCGCTCATCCAAGCCGCTTCTTCAGTTCTCGTCTGATTGCTGTTGGACACTGCCTTATATCTATCTGAAGGGAGGAGCTAACTACACTGAAACTAACATGCCTATTTGTTTACAGTTTCTATTTGTTGGCTAGGTCTATTGAACTAGACTAAGTGTCAACTGTGCCTGAGTCACATTTAGCATAATCGTACTGCCCTTAATGGGTGCTCTCACCCATACTTGCCATTACTATTGTTTTCCTTGTTTTGATTTAGGTATGAGGATGGACGGTTATAAATAGGAGATAAATGATGTCTAAGCCATCCATTCCTGTTCTAAGATGGATCTTTAACTCCCCTCTCAAACCATTTCTTTCCTTTGGCTAAGATCTGTACCTCACTATCTTCAAAGGAGTGGTTTGTGGCTTTGAGATAGAGATGGACAGCAGATTGGGGTCCCGAACTGCTCTCGCGACAGTGTTGGTACATTCTCTTATGGAGTGGCTGTTTTGTTTCTCAAGCATAACGCTCACTGCAGTCTCCACTACACTGAATGTAGTACACGACATTGCTTTGTTTGTGGCTCGGGGTTTTGTCCTTTGAGTGAACCAGTTTCTGTCTTAAAGTGTTTGTAGGTTTGAAATAGACTGGGATTTCATGCTGTTTGAAAATCCTCTGAAGCTTTTCAGACACACCAGCTGTGTAGGGAGTAGTTCCACCTTTTCTCCTAGTTTCTGATTCTCTGTTATAGTTACACTTTTCTTCTAGGTTTGGATTCTCTGTCGTCCTGTTTCTTAGCTCTCTTAGATCTACTGAAGGCCCATTTTGGATATCCATAAGCAGAGAGAGCTTCCTGCACGTGTTGTTCTTCTTTCATTTTCCCCTCTGTGCTTGTAGAAACCACTTGAGCCCTGAGTTGTAATGTTCAAATAACTGCGCTGCAGTGCAATTCTGCAAAATATGATGGTGCAGTTCACACTTACTCTAGTTCAATAGACCTAGCTAACAAACAGATGTGTTGTTAGTTTCAGTGTAATTAGCTTCTCCCTTCAGATAGATATAAGGCAGTGTCCAACAGCAATCTGACCTGACCTGAAGTAGCCTCTTGAATGAGCGGTGAAACCTCTAAAACTTTTGTCCAGTTGACAGAATTCAATTTTTCTTTTGCTATGGATCATATCTGGACGACTGAGGGATTACACAGACATCGTTTTGCATATAAATACCAAAAAATACCAAATCTTCAGCTAACTCTCACTCACTAACTCCTCCTTTCTGCTGTTGTCCCATATAAATCCTTATAATGTAAATACAACAAATGAATCGACTAAGACTCCACTGACTGATTAATCGACTAAATGACTAAAGACCCTAGTGTTCTGTAACACGGTTAGCCCAAAGAATTATTATCCATCACACATTCTCTTCTCAGAGTTTGACTTACTACTTTCCAGGCAACGCTATAGAAAAGCCTGATATAAAACCAATCCATTAAAAAATGCATTTATTCCGTCAGCCATAACTGAACAAACTGAAGCAGCAGCAATGTTGTGCAGAGTGTCACTGTCTTGTGTTGTGTTTTTTCTGTGGTGCATGTCCCTGTGTTACTGTTGTGTTTGCAGCTGTCTGTACTCTGCCAAGACACATTTCCCTCTGGGACAATCATTTTCATTCTGATTCTGAATTCCATCCACATTTAAAATTGACTTGACTCTTTATTGTTGTATCATTGTTGTAATAAGTTGGTTATTTGCATTTTCAGTGATGGAATGCTACTGTTGCTGCCCAGGTATAGACTGGTTTGAGTTTGGTTCTAACCACCAACCTTCAGGTTAATAGACATTACGATAAGATAAGATAGAATAATGCGAAGCTGCATTCAAGAGAAAATTTGTGAATCACAATATAGCGATTTTACCAAAATAGCGGATTGTCACAGGTATGAGATCACTATGTGATTTTTATCGCCATATCACCCAGCTCTACTCCCATAGGAGAAATTTGTCACATGCTTTAACACAGCAAAAAGACATTGCAACAATATAAGCCCATACAAACAAAACCAGCATGGAACAAAAATAAATAAGAGACCAAGAATAACCACAAGACGTACACCATCAGGGGACCTTTAGGTCAGACAAGCACTTTACAGTCTAATAAATTCTGTTATTAATTGGACACTCCCTACAGCCTCTGCATGCAGTTTTGATTGCACATTTCCTTGATCTATATGGTAGTAGTTGAGATTGTAATACCTTTCTCTGACTGACTGGCTGTGTGTATTCCAGGCGTGTACGTGTTCGGCCTCTTCACTGTGGACATCTTTGTGAACGCGGGACAGGTGGTCACCGGGAACCTGGCACCATACTTCCTGACCGTGTGCAAACCCAACTACACTGCACTGGGCTGTCAGCAGGCACTACGTTACATCAGCCACCAGGAGGCGTGCACAGGCAACCAGGACGACATCCTGCGAGCGAGGAAGAGCTTCCCGTCCAAGGAGGCGGCTCTCAGTGTGTACGGAGCGCTCTACCTGGCTGTGAGTACCTCTATGTACCTATGATTAATGATAACATAACATAATAACAACATTACAACTAACTTAAAGTGGTACCAAACACTCGACTTTTGTTCCTACTAAACTGTGTTTATAGTGTTTGAATAACATTATCCACAGTCATTTTTTGGCAACTTTAGTGAAACTAAGTACATGTGCAGCTTTCTGGTCAAAAATGGCTAAATCTAAGTTTGTGCTGCCTTCAGTGACCTCTGCCATTTCAAGTAGTTGGTGACATCACACATGTCTTCCCTGATTACAGCCAGGTGTTTCTGATCTGGCTGCAGGGGCGGAGTGGATACCTGTTAGACCAATCACACTGTTCGTCATATGTCCAGACCCCACCCCTCCTCCTCTCTGTCTCTTTACTTTAATTCTGCAGGTACTGCCCAGTTTAGCTGCTCTATTTGAAATGCGGTTGTGGAGTTTAGGTGTTTAGTCCCACTTTAAGAACTCTAAATGGCTGTGAGTTCTTTTAAGTATCTCTGATTAATGATAACTTACAACTACTTAAACTGTGTCAAGTAAAAAATCCATCTGGTGTGTACATTTTAAGAAATACTAGCTACAGTGGTAAAAAGCCCAGCTGATATAAAGCCCAGCTTCTTATTACCATCCGGCTTGGAAGTTTAATAGTTGCCATTAGCCAATTTTCCAGATGATGTCACAACCTTAGACTAACAAACTGGCACAATCTGACCAATCGGAGAAGTATTTGGAGGAATGTAATCAGTAGAGCTGGGTGATATGCCAAAACGATCAAATATATATTTTTTTTCATGTGTCAATCGATTATAATTCTTCGATCGATCACAATTCTTCAATTTGGTTTAATTTTGTCCTATTAGAAACAGATAAATATGCGTCTGAACTCCAAACTACATGCTTTTACTGACAGAGGTTTGGCTGTGGACCTCTCCATTAAAAAGACCCAAGCTGATCACTGACCAGAGATCACTGAAGCTCGATCTCCATTAAAATTTGATTAATAACCTTTGTCTTTGTGTTTTGCCTAATTACTGTTAAAAACTTTTCTTGACCACTGGAGCTCCTTGACCACTTTTCTTCCTCCTGTAGCCTCTTTCATATTTGATATGTTGTTTTGTGGGTTCTGTTGGATGCCCCCTCAGCCTCTTTCATATTTCAGATGTTGTTTTGTGGGTGCAGATGGCCGTGGGGCAGACAGGAAATCAGAAGCTTCACTGGGCTTAAGGTGTAATTGGACTGCACAGTGGAATCCTGTGCTCTCTGATGGATAAGGACACACTTTCATAACAGTGTAGGTTTGACACTGGCAGCTTGTTTGGTGCTAATGTTGAACTGTTGTACTATTTAAGAGGCTATATTCAGCCTCTTTTGGTTTCTCATCACAAAAGTCTGAAACACTAACATCTAGGGAAGCATGTTACCGTGCACTTTGTCGTTCAGGGTCATTTTACCCATCCTTCAATGCCACTGCGGCAACCTGTCACGAGCAGAGAGCAACTGTTGTGCAATGTCTTAGTCAGGACTACCTTAGCTGGAGGATTTGACCTATTGTGTATGTTTTGGGTTGATGGGGGAAACTGGAGTGGAGAGTAAACCCACTCAGACACAGAGAGAACATGCAAACTCCACACAGAAAGAAAGAAGTCAAACATAGAACCCTCTTGTTGTGAGGCCAGCTCTTCAGCCATTGTGTATGATATGGTTCACTGCAAAGAAGAAATAGTTCTTGACTGGTAAGTAGTACTTGGTACTGCTACTATGGTACTATGGAGTGCGGGAAGTATTCATGCGAGCTCAGAAACTCCAGAGACTTGGAGCCAGAGAATGAAACTAAACCCGTCCGCAGCTATATTAATCTGTAGGTGAATTCCAAACAAGAATAAAGTTTGAGAGTAAATGCAGTGTTTTGAGTATAGTTTAGTTTATTTATTTAAGGAGACGGGGCCAGTGCACAAATGGCTTTGTAAGGACCAGACCATTCTAAAAGTTCTGTAACACCATTCACATCCAGTTCTCTCAGCAGCATAAAGCCATTATCCATCATCCAAAAGCATCCATCAAGTCACTCACTTCAGAACATCACGCCCTCTCCAGACACACATCAGTCAACATTATGGGGTTTGGTTTGAGAGGAGCCGATGTTTCGCCGGGCGTGAAATGTGCCACAGTCCGTACATGTTATCAGCTCTGTTGGTAACATATTCCACTGACGTTTCCAAATTCTGTCCCGCATTTAGGGATCCAGTTGAGTGAGTGGTTCGGGAGGTGGTTTCAGAGCTCAGAGGAGGAGCAGCAGTATTATGGATGATCTTATACAGCAGACAAACATTTGAATGATATTGAGAAGAAACTGCTGTAGCTGGTCTGTGTGTCTATGCTGGATTTGTGTTAAGAATATGTGAGGGGGAGGAGCTGTGTGTGTTGGTCTAATGCTGTTTCCTGATTGGACATCCTCACTGTGACTGGAAAAGCTAGTTACGCACACGTTTGCAGAAGAAGCATTTCTCTCCCTCTTTTTTTCTTTTTCCATATTTCTCTCATGCTTTCTCCCCATCCCCCCTCTCTCTGTTTCTCTCTATCGTACTCTCTCTTTCTGTGTCTGTCTATCTTCTCTGTATGTCTTGTTTTCCTTCTCATTCATTCTCTCCCCTCGCAATTTCTCACTCTCTGCCACCACTCCTACCTCCCTTTTCTCTTTTTTCCTCACTCTCCCTCCTTCTACCCCACCTCCTCTCTCCCTCTGTCTTTCTGCTTTCTCCCTCTCTCCTCTTTCTCACTCCCCTCTCTCTTTCCTTCTTTCTCCTCTATCTCCATTCACTTCTCCCTTCTTCTATTTGTCCCTCTTTCTCTCTCCTTCCCATTCCCCCATCCCTCCACTTCTCTTCCCCTCTATTTCTCCCTCTCCCTCTCTCTCCCTTCACCTCTCTCTGTCCCTCTCTTTCTCTGCTCACGCCCTCTCCTCCCTTTCTCACTCTACCTCTCCTCTCTCGCTCAGTCCCTTCTTCTTTCCCCTCTCTCCTCTCTCTCTTGCTTTCTCCCAGTCTTGCGGTCCAAAGTGTTTCTTATGCTAATCCCTGTAGGGCTGTAGGCTGTGGTCAGAGGAGCTGCCTCAGCTACAGTCTCTTCTGTTTCTTCTTATCCAATCAGCAGTTTATCACTTTACCGCTTTACTCGGCTGGAGATTTAGTTACTGAATGCACCATTCAGTGTCCACCCGGTCTCAGAGATACACAGTTTATGTAAAAATCTTATAATTTCAGGCAGCTTTAACCCTGTATACGTATTATACTCTATTATACTCTACCTAAGGTAGTGTATAATAAGTACCTTACACTACCTAAGGTATGTGCACGTAACTTTTCTGGTACAGTGTGTGTCATCTGCTAGTTTCCATGGAGATGTTAATGCTTTGTCTGCATGTTCCACAGTACGGCAATGAACTTATCTATCTTTTATTTCATCTATTGCAGGTGTTTTCATTGCTCAAAAACACTTTGAAAAACTTGCATTCTTACTGTAAGTGGGTGCTTCTTCAAAGATCTGACCTGTGAGCTCTCTTGCTCGTCTCCATGGAGATTTAAACATTTAAAGTCATACTATCATACACTTAATATTGTAGTTAATCAGCAAATTATGTTGATTGATTTGATAGATATAGCAGGATAATGGAGCTTGTCACTGATATACATGACCTGGTTTACCATTTGTTAACATTTTTGGACATTCCTTAAAACACACACATTGTCTGCATACTGAGTGCTTGTACATGTCCGTCCTAACTTAAGAGTAGAGGAGGAAATCTATAGCTTAGATGGTCTCCGAGCCATGGACACTCCTTAGCAGCTCCCTGTGTCCCTCGCTCCCCTGCGCTGACAGCCACATCTGCACCGGACCATTACACTGGATTTATGAGGCTCAGATGAGAGAGGAGATGAGATATGGTTCACCCCATACTCAGGTCAACCGCACTCCCTCATCCATCCTGCGGGGGCTGCGCTGAGGCCATGGGACAGACAGGACTATTAGCACGCTACACTGGAGACCTGGACAGACTATAGCTGGGTTTCAGATGACATCACAACATTCTATAGGCCAGCCATAGTTAAAGAGGGGTGTTACACTTCTATGGGGTATCAACAGCTAACACATAACATATTCATATCGCTAAGTTACCTTTTATTGTTTTGAAAATGCTATATTCGCATTAACATGTTTTATAAATTTCACTTGCGTTTTTGATGCTCTGAGTCCCCCCTCCCTTTGCTCCTCGCATTAAACAGAGAGCTATCACAACACACAGCTCAGATATATATATATATTTATGGAAAATTGCTGTGTGGGAGTATGGGGAACGTAGGCTTGTGGGCTGGGCATTGGACAGAATCTTACTGCTAACCGTAAGGAGGGTTTGAATAGGGCCCAGGAGAGATCGCCAGATTACGCAAACATGCATGGATGACATCTAAAACCTCTTCAGGCATGTTTTTTTGTTTGTTTGTTTGTTTTTTTTATGAGGGAACGTTAGAACATGGTAGAAAGTTCACAAAAGTCAATTTTGCATAATACCCCCATTTTAATACAGATGGGGAGGGGGGCAGCTTAAATAATTATTTACGCCTGTCACAATAACACATTTTTAAGTGTAATATAATGTTGAAGAAAATACAGATGATAAGCATAATACTGAAACTAACTTCCCCATATGAGAACTGCCCACGTGCTGTCTGGGAATGTCTGATCTGTCACGTCATATCATTTGAATATATTTGTCTCTTTAACTGACTGTGTCTTTTTCATTATGTTTTGACATAAAAATAAATCCCACAGTTAAATTGAACATTTTAAGCTTGTTCAAATAAAATATAAAAAAAATATTTTGCCTTAATGTCTCCCTTTAGAGATAATTTTAGCCTACGCAGGTCCTCAATCTTCCCAAACAGCCTCTAGTATAAATCTGACTGCAGTCTCCCAAACATTTTTCCACAAGTTTTGTAGAGTTTTGTTTTTTTTTTTGTTTTTTTTAAATTGTTGAACTAGTGTGTTCGAAGGCGGTGGAGAAATCAGTAGCATCAGTCTGAGAGTTTGCTTCTCCATTCCGCTCTCGGCTCTGCGTGTTGCTTGTGGCACATCCGCCCTGCGCACTCAGACAGACTAAGCGTGTCCTTTTTGATTGACTGCTGGCTCAGACAAAAGACTCACACCACTGGTCTAAGTTCTCTCCTGCAAAATCTGAATGTGGGAAAACAGACATCATAGGGAGTTAAAGGTCCTGTACCTGATTTTTTCCAATGTATTTGAGAAAAATGTGTCTTGCCCCTCTAGGGACATATTTTATAAGCAGTTCTTAAGGTCAAAATAAGAATATTGACTAAGAATCAGGAAGTGCATGATAGCATGATAGTTGTTGTTGTTAGCATTACCATGATGGCAAACTCTGATCTTGACTCTGACAGTTGGGAAAAGTGCTTATGAATAATTTGGATGCTCGGAATATAATATAAATGAGGAATAACTTTGGACCACTCCAAACCGTTTAAAATGAACTGGTTCTCTTTCACGTTTTAAGGCAGGTACATTGCTTATATTAGTCTTTCCATACTATATTTCGTGGTAAAAATAGTAATTATAATTTATTTTTCTGTCTCTTTAATTAAATCAGCTTTACATGAACCAATCCAGTGTTGTGTGTGCTCAGTCTCAGCCCTCTGGTACACACACAGCGAGAGCAGGACTGTGGACATGCTGCTGTCTCCAGGCTCATCATGTGACCACTGCTCCCTCACACAGACTTCACCTTGACCCCGTTGAGGACACACACGTCACATGACCACAGTCACATGACCCGGGTCATGTGATCACTCGATCTGTGGAGCAGCCAGGGTCACAGAACAGGAAGCGGCACAGAAGTCTCAGACCAAATGAATTTCAGTATAATAATGCACACAAATCCATTGCATTTGGTGCAGAATGTTTACAAAACGTGACAAAACTGAAACAGCTACAGATGCTAACGATTAGTTGAAATGATTTGGACAATGATCATGTAAATAAAGGGAGTGTGGGATTTCAGGACCATGGACAGCTACACCAGAAACAAATCTTCGCCATGAAGTATTGCTCCTTAAAGCCACAGCCACATATAACTTTTTAGCCCAAAAGTGTACTCGAATAAAAGCATGTTGGGTGTTTTTAATGCACTTGTGAAAATGCATGTGCCCTTACTCTCAGCGGACTTGCATTTCCACAAACCTGACTCGTATTTGGCCTCCTCCTGCTTGTCTCCATGCAGCATTCTTCCTTTGGCTATAATATTCCACAGTATGGCATACAACTCATCTGTCTCCATGGAGAATGTTCCGAAGTATGATTTTCACTTTCTGTTTCCATGGAATCATGCAGGCAACGTGCCACCTCCGGAAAGATACGTACAGTACATTTAAAAAAAAAGAACAAACAAACTTGGCTTAGCAGTTTATTTGCCTGAGATCCAGAAAACACACTTCTCCAGTGCTTTACGAAGATGAGAGTCTGGGCACCGTTGAATCTCGTGGATTAGTATCTTTACTTACTTTCTCTCTTTACAGTTGTCCCCCCAAAAATAAAAAGTATAATATATAAATATCTTATTCCCATACCCCTGACCTGGGACTGTCTCTGGCTTGTGCACAGATGTACGTGACGTGTGTGGTGAAATCCAAAGGCACCCGTCTGGCCTCACCGGTGATGTCTCTGGGGCTGATGTGCCTGGCCTTCCTCACTGGACTCAACCGTGTGGCCGAGTACCGCAACCACTGGTCTGACGTGATTGCAGGGTACATCATCGGGACAGCCATCGCCACTTTCCTGGTACGTCATTAGATCGCCATACACATATGCTAACACGCTATTACCATACACACATGCTAACACGCTATCACCATACACACATGCTAACACGCTGTCACCATACACACATGCTAACACGCATCACCATACACAAATGCTAACACGCTATCACCATACACACATGCTAACACGCTATCACCATACACACATGCTAACACGCTGTCACCATACACGCTAACACACCATAACCATGCAGGGTAGATCATCGGGACATTAGCTCCACCTGCTAGTTTCCATGGTAATGTCGTTATTTGACTATAATCTTCCACAGTATGGTATAAAATCGGAGAATGTTCCAAAGTATGGTTTTAAATTTCTATTGCATTGGATTCCTGTAGGCGACGTACCACCTCCAGAAACTAATTAAATGACAATGCAGTTCATTCTAACTGCGGCCAGTAGATGGGGTAACACCAAATCCCAACAGAGGGAGCGAAACTGACACAAAATAATGTGTGTTTTCTATACGTAAGCACTATTTTAAGTTCTAACACAACAAAAAAAGAGTTTGCATGTTTAAAGGCCAATATAATGCGGAATGTGTGTCCTTTGAATATACCCTGTCAGGTAGACTCGATGTGCGTAACTGCCTCATATCTGGGGCCTAACCATGGCCGCCTGTTTAAGTGACGTGTCGTGAGATGCTAACTCTGGGGTGTTAGATATGGACGTGGCTGTTGCATTTGTATATGCTAACACTGGGGGGACAGATATAGACGTGACTCTTGTGATTATATGCTAACACTGGGGGGACATTTATGGGCATGGCTGTGGTGAATGTATGCTAACACTGAGGGATTATATATGGGCGTGGCTGTTGTAAATAAATGCTAACAGTGACAGGACAGATATGGACATGGCGGTTTGATTATATGCTAACTTTGTGGGGATATATATTGACGTGGCTGTTGTGAATGTATGCTAACACTAGGGGACAGATATAGATGTGGATCTTGTGATTGTATGCTAACACTGGGGAACAGATGTAGACGCGGCTGGTGTGATTGTATGCTAACACTGGGGGACAGATATAGACGTGGAGCTTGTGATTTTATGCTAACACCGGGGGACAGATATAGACGTGACTCTTGTGATTTTATGCTAACACTGGGTGACAGATATAGACGTGACTCTTGTGATTATATGCTAACACTGGGGGAACAGATATAGACGTGGTTGTTGAATTTGTATATGCTAACACTGGGGGGACAGATATAGATGTGGTTGTTGTATTTGTATATGCTAACACTGGGGGGACAGATATAGACATGGCTCTTGTGAATGTATGCTAACACTGAGGGATATATTTGGGCGTGGCTGTTGTAAATAAATGCTAACAGTGACAGGACAGATATGGACGTGGCGGTTGTGATTATATGCTAACTTTGTGGGGATATATATTGACGTGGCTGTTGTGAATGTATGCTAACACTAGGGGACAGATATAGATGTGGATCTTGTGATTGTATGCTAACACTGGGGAACAGATGTAGACGCGGCTGGTGTGATTAGGACAGATAGGACGTGGCGGTTGTGATTATATGCTAACTTTGTGGGGATATATATGGACGTGGCTGTTGTGAATGTATGCTAACCCTGGGGGGACAGATGTAGACGTGGATGTTGTGATTGTATGCTAACCCTAGGGGGATAGATATAGACGTGGCTGTTGTGATTGTATGCTAACACTGGGGGACAGATACGGACGTGGCTGTTGTGATTATATGCTAACACAGGCATATATGGGCGGGCTCTTGTGATGGTGCAGTTATTGCCTAATGATCCAGAGTGTATTCTGAGCTGTGCTGATGAGCCAGACCTCGCCTCAGAACATTAGCTGCTAATGTGTGCCCCGGCCTGGCCTTAGCTTCTGTCCCTGCACACACAAGACTTATTTAAAAAAACACCAAAAAAAACATTGTGCTTGTGTTTGCTATATCGTTAGAGTCTATGACACCTGTGGATCATCATGTTATATTTTGGTTTTTGCACATTTTAAATCACAAATTGCGGAGCCCATTGGAAGCCGATTTCCTCCTGCCCCTTTACGGTACGTTCCCATAAACCTCATCACAACAAAGTGCTTTTTTCCATGTGTGCCAAAATAGCTATGCGACTCTGCCAGATCCTATGTGTATCATCAATTAAGTTAAATAAAATTGGAAATACATCATATGTATTCAGCAACAGGAATGAACAGTTAAAAAGTAAACTAATGAAGTCCCCGTGAATGCTATGATAATAGAGCCATGTGTTGTGAACATAATTTGACCATATAATTCGTATGTTGACGGTTTATTGGTTTAAAAAATGCATAGGAGAAGTCTGGACTTTTATCTGTGACGCAACAAAACTGGCAAAATGCAAACAGAGCATTTTTGAGTGCTTGAGAAGGCGACGTTGGATTAATGAAACCAGGTATGAAGACAACAGTATCATATGGTTAAAAGCTCAAAAAAGTCAATCTTGCATACAATGTGTTCCATAATTCACACATCTTTTAACACATTTGAACAAGTCCTGGATATTGAGAGAAGACTGAAAAGTAAACTTCAAAACATACACATTTCAGAACATGTTTGATATTACATAAATAATCACGCCCTTAACGAGCGTTGAACATTGTGATTTGTCTTGCAGCACTGTTCCTGGTTGGGTTTGACACAAGCAGCCGTAGAGTTCCCAGAATGCACTGCTCTGTCTGACCCTTCTGATCTTGTTAGCTAGCATCATGCCAGACTCACAGCTTGCTCTGCTTGTTAGAGCGCCATAGGGAGTGTGACCTACATCTTCCATTCCCCACAATCCTCTGGGGTAGCCACCATCACCGAGGGGCTGATAATACACATTTGCTTTTCGTTATTACTGCCTTTGAAATGAATGGTAAATTTGGATTAAATTAATTCATTTTATGTGTGTTACTATAGTATACAGTCTTATTTATAGGTAGGTTATAAGATTTATTGTGTTGTTGTAAATGTCATCACCACAAAGCACCGCATGCTCTCTGACCTCTCTATGGGTAGCTGCACATCACACTAGCAAGCAGCAGATTTCTTTTTCATTTGTACCAAAATGACTACGCGACGCTGCCGAATCCTACATGTATCACTGACTAAGAAAAGAAAAATTGGACAACGAAGTAAGTACAGAGCAGTGGCCGTGCACCGATGGCGGTGGGGGTAGATCAGAGCAATGACGTCTTGAATACAGGAGAATAAAGATTACTCAAACATGCATGAATACAACTTCGAGAGGATAAATGAGAAGGGAAACAATTATAACATAATTAAAACCCCTAAGTCTGTTCTGCCCCATCTCTGCTTTGTAAATCCTAGTGCTTTCAGATAGAAATAATTCAAGTAGTCCTAGTTATGCAGAGAGGCGGGAGAAGTTAAACCAGCAGCGTGTGGTCAGGGCAATCAAGGCAAGCAGTGCTGGTCCAATAAAATCTAAAATCATTGAGTGTCAAAAGTATAATTAAATTGTTATGAAATATATCCAAATAATCTTGTTTTCCCTTCACTTTTACCTGTTTGAAGCATGGTTGAAGTCACAGTGTCCTTTAGTACAACTGGTGGTCACTGAGCAGACTGCATCAAGGGCAGTTCTGAATGTCTCATTAACTTGTGCTGTTGAGCTCTGCTACGGAGGCCATGCCACACCACACTCTCAACATGTGATTTTACAACTGGAGAGGCCAGTCGGTTGCTTTAGAGGCTTGCGCTGAGGACCACAGCAGGCTCAAACAGTGCTGAATAAGCCCCCTGGAGGAATCTGAGATCTGAGGAGATTTCTAGTGAGTGCATGTACAGCAGGAGATGACAACAGCAGCGCCAACTTTCAACACAAGTGACAAAAAATAACACTGTTTTATCTTTATGTTTCTAGTGATTAGATGCTAGTTATTAATACAGGCAGTCATTTAATCAAACAGTGAGCTAGTCTCAGGGCTAGTTTGTGTGAAATGGAGGATCAAGTGATAGCAGCTGGGGCAGCTCGGAGCCCGTCTGGTCTGTGACCTGTGTTTATAAAGGAGCGACAGCGTTAGTGGAATAACATAATATGTGGTTGTTCTGGAGCTGCTCTGCTTTAGAGAAATACAGGACGTTTCTTCAGGAAAGACGAGGCTTTGATTTGCATCTGTGAGAGGTGAGTCTGAGCGCTCTTCTAACGCAGGGCTGTGTTTAAGGGGACGTTTGTGACACATGAGGCTGCACCTGTCTGACCAGTGCACCTGTCTGACCAGTGCACTGTTGCTGTTAGTATCTATTCATGAATGTACATTTTGTGTAGTAAGAGCATTGCACATCTGTAGAGCTGTCATATGTCACTCATGTTTCTAGATGCATAATGATAATTACATAGCTAACAATAGCACTGAAGGCTCAGCTGCATAAATGAGGTGTAGGAGTAGGACACATTTGTGAAGAAATAAATAGCCCACTGACTAGCCCTGTTTGTACATTGTGTAAAAGTACATTTCTGTGCATTATTTCTTTGATGACACAAACCCTATCCCTGTTCACTCTGTGCTCTCTTGTGCCCCCAGGTGGTGTGTGTGGTGCATAACTTCAAGGGGAAGCTGCTCCTGAGCGAGGACCCACCTGTCCCCGAGCAGGTACCCAGCCCCTCTGCACTCAACATGGGCCGCGTGGAGAGTCCTCTGGAGAAGTACATGTCCTCCCAGGTCAGAGCCGCGCCCATTACACTGACAAATGTACAGCCAAAACGGGAGCGAGTAGCAGAAATAACCCAGTCCCGATAAATAATGGAGAGAGCAGGGTCTGCAGCAGCGGGACATGCACACACTGTCCAGGACATGCACACACAGGGCCTGTGTAGTGCACTCTTACAAACAGCTGCGCAAAGAAGAGGCAGTTCTATATAAGTATCATTTGTAGTACTGTTAATAACAGTTATTATAATGATAATAGCTTACACTTATGTAAAGTACCTTATCAAGCCTCACAAAGCACTCTAGTAGTCATTATGCAGTCCCTCCACACTCGTTGGTGGTAAGCTACAGCTACATTTGAACTTAAATAACATCTCCAATGTTGGTTTTCATTTTCAATTTTTCTTATAAGACTGGGAAACGGGAAAAGAGTCATCTTTCGATTTTGGATTTCCCATTTCAAAATAAAAATCAAATGGATTATACTGGATTATATTAAATCCAGTTTTATGAGGTCAGACATAAGACTACCTGAGATAAATAAAAGTATAGCAGATGGAAAGGGGATAACTCATTTTGCTCCTATGCAGATGCACCGATGTGCCACCTCCACAGCTCAACCTGTGCCAGTTTGTGTCTGTGTGTGTGTGTGTGTGTGTGTGCGCGGCACCTGTGCCCGTGTTACGACGTTCCTGAAGAAGTTGGCTCTTTTGAACAGTTCCTCAGTGCGAACTTGGAACTGGATCTCATTTTTTGAAATAAGTCTTGAAACTGATTAATGTTGAACCAGTACTAGAATCAGCACAGAAGCAGGCAACACAAGTGAGAGCTTTGTGCACAAAAAACACATTTTGCATCATAATAACAAGAGAACAAATTTTTTTTTGTTATTATTATTGTAGTGCAATGTTTTATTTAGATTATGCATCATTTCAATGGTTAAACACGTTCACTCTCAGTTTGAACCATTTTAAACAAATCTGAGTCCTGGTCATTTCTCTCTGTGATTAGTTTGTAGATAAAATGAGTTCTCACATTGGCTTCTGTCATATAAATATATGTAAAAAGAGCCAGAGCCAGAGCTTTTGAATGGTTCTTTGAAATGGGATCTGAAGATTCAGATCCCATAAAAGAGCCAAAAGTTCCATCACTAGCACCTGTGTGCGCATGTACGAGTTGGTTTGAGGGTGTGTGTGTTTGTTTGTGTACACATGTGTAAAGTGGTGCTGTTCATAGGAGACTGACAGTGAAGAAACGCAGAGCTGGGACCTGAGGGAGAAGGTCATGACCTTTGTGGAGTGGCTAAGAGGCCTGGACTGGCTCTTCTGTTTCAGGAGGAAAAGGCAACACCCCCCTTCCCCCCTCTGTGACTCTGTGTGTTGTGCTCTGCTCCACAACTGACTGACACACACGCTTCTTATGCAGATGTACCACTGCTGACAATATTGTAATGACACATCACCACACCACACATCATATAACTCTATCAGTAATACATTAGAGCTGGGTATATACCTGGAATGACATGCTAGGTATGTACTCAGGGGGCTAACTGGACATATGGCTCATGTAATGTGATATACAAATATTTTGTGCTACACATTAAGGCAGCAGCATATGGTTACTCATGGTTTGGAGTGAGTGGTTACCATAGTAACCATGCTCTTCCTCTCTATCAGTAAATACAACAAAAAAATCATTCCAACATGGTCACTCATGTACTACAGCCCAACTAGGACATATCTGAGTAAGGCTGATGTCAGGTGGGGTGCAGGGCCTCTCAGAGACATCCTTAAGTATGAGGAGCTGTGTCCCTCCAGAGCCCACTGCAGTATCTCACCTCTGTGCATTTGACTCACCCCTCTGTGTCACTCGGGATTAGGCTTCCCTATTCTGAAAAATCAAAATCAAATTGTGCAATGCTGTGTTTCTTTCAGACAATGAGTTAGGAGACATATTTAGTCACAATAAAGGCGCTGTACATGATTTTTACTGTCTTAAACTGGTTTGCAGCGGTCCAAAGTTATTCCCCATTTTCCTAAGGCATTCCCTGCACTCCTACTTATTCACCACAAAGAGTTTACAAGTGCTTTTGGCAACTTTCAGAGACCAGAGCGGAGTTTGGGCATCACACCACTGCTAACAGCAACTAGCATGCTAACAGCACACATGCATTACTTCGTGGCTGACAAATACCATTTATAATTACATATTTTGACTCTATTATAATATATCTGTGCTCGGGCAAGACCACTTTTTTACTTTAGCACACACAAAAACATTGTAAGAGCACCGATTTTTCTGAACACAACCAGGAGATTTAACATTTAAAACGGGACTAATCCAAGGATCACATGCATTTCAGAACATGTTGCGATAATCTAGAGTCAAATCCAATTAAAGAGGGGGTATTATGCAAAAAGGCAATTTTTTTTTTTTTGCTTTCGACCATGTTATAACGTTCCCTCATTAAAAACATGCCTGAAGAGGTTTTAGATGTCATCCATGCATGTTTGAGTAATTTAGCGATCTCTCCCGGGCCCTATTCAAACCCTCTTTACAGTTAGCTGTAAGATTCTGTGCAGTGCTCAGCCCGTAGTAGTTTCATTAGTGGGATGCACGCAGATTGTGTTGTGATAGTGCTCTGAAGGGGGAGTAACGTGGGGAGCATAAAGGAGGGGAGAGTCAGAGCATCAAAAACGTAAATGAAACTTATAAAACATGTTAATGCATTGTTGTCGGTGAATATAGCATTTTCAAAACAATAAAAGGTAACATGGTGATCTAAATGTGTTATGTGTTAGCAGGTAATGTCCCACAGAAGTAAAATACTCCCTCTTTAAACTTTCAATACTTCTCCTGATAGACCCATCATCAGATCTAGATCCAGGATTGTGAGGAAGGCTTATATAGCTGCTTTGTTCATACGCTGGTTTTAGATACACAAGCAAAGTACTATCTCACCCATGGCACTAAGGGTGAGTTACAATAGTACTTGGTCTATAAATAAGTGCCCATTTCAGAGCAGGACCCGGCAGCAGCCCTCACACTGATCCTATATTTATTGCACCAGAGAAATGAGACGAGCACAGAAACGTTTGGGTGCTTTGGCTCAGCTCATCACGAGGTTTTAATCGCACGCCGGACTCTTTCTTGGCCTTTAGCTAAACTGTAACACGGCCCATCTGAGCGCTAATCCCCCAATCTAAATGCTAATATGTCTGCTAAAATGAGCTGTAGCGGCCGGGCAGTGAAGATTAAGACATTACAGGCATCCAAGGCTCAAGGCTGTAAACACAACAATACAGAGGCATGAGTAGAGCAAACATTCGGATAGTCATCAGATCATAATATCACTACTACTGCAGGGCGAAGGATTTTCTAAGAGTGGTTTTATTACTGTGTGTACTGGCTGTGTGCAGTTTCTTGTTTGTGGCAGAGGTGGGTCATAATCTGAAAAAAATATTAATCTGCCAAATGCACTTTACGTCTTAGTTGTAGGGAGTATTATAGCTCTGATGACAAAGGCCGAGATAACAAACACTGAGCTGGCAGTGAGTGACCTTGGTACAGCCAAAAGTTCCTTTGACACAAATGGCAGAAACACAGACTTCGACCGTGTGAACCTCCTGAGTCAGTCGACATATTGCACTACAGTTAGGTCTTCATCACTTAACCCTCCCCTCTGCAGAATATTTGAAACCAGGTCTTCATCTTTCTGAGTTAAATAGTTGCATTGAATTTTCAGGTGTGATATTGCCACCTTCTCTTTGTGCATGGGATGTGCAGTGTGTTTCCCTAGTTTGGTCCCGTATGAGGCTCTTCCTCTGCACCTCTCCTGATTCTAGGTCAGGTTCTTCCTCTGTTCCTCTCCTGGTCCTATGTTAGGCTCTTCCTCTGCATCTCTCCTGGTCATGGCCCTTCCTCTGGTCTTCTCCTGGTCCAAACTCTTCCTCTCTACCTCTCCTGGTTCTGGCTCTTCCCCTGCTCCTGTCCTGGTCTTGGGTCAGGCTCCTCCTCTGTACCTCTCTTGGTCCTGGTCCAAACTGTTCTGCTGTACCTTTCCTGGTCCTGTATCCAAACTCTTCTGAATCTCTCCTGCTCCTGTGTCAGACTCTTCCTTTGTATCTCTCCTGGTCCTGTGTCCAAACTTTTCCTCTGCTCCTTTCCTGTTCCTCGTTCTTCCACTGCACCTCTCCTGGTCCAGACTCATTCTCTGCACCTCTCCTGGCTTTCTATCTAACTCTTCCTCTGCACCTCTCCTTGCCCTGTATCCAGACTCTTCCTCTGCATCTCTCCTGGCCCTGTATCCAGACTCTTCCTCTGCACCTCTCCTGGCTCTGTATCCAAACTCTTCCTCTGTTCCTCTTCTGGTTTTTGGTCAGACTCTTCCTCATCATCTGTTCTGGTCATGGATCAGACTTCCTCTGCACCTTTCTGGGTCATTGTGATCCATTATGATTGACTAGCCTAACGCTTTATTTGTTTTGTTTGTTTTTTTTTTCCTGCAGAACCACATCGCCTTCGCTGAGGTCACATGACGTGGAGTCGGCAGTGTGGCAGACCCATTGGACGTCCACGCTCTTCACCATCCAATCAAATTAGCGGAACTGAGCCACGCCCCTTCCCCTCCAGTTTGCTCTTTTGTGCTCTTCTGACCTCTCCTCTGACCAGGCTGACCTCCACAAGTTCAAAAGGAGGGACAGTGTTTGGGACTTAGGGGGACATGGAGCGATGGGCGGTCATCAGATTGTACAAAGTCATTGTAATGGTACTATATGCAGGCTTCCCCTTTAATATTAATTTTACATTTATGCCTTCAGATATTAAAGGCATTGCACCTAATTTTTACTGGTTACTAGTTCATTTTAAATGGTTTGCAGTAGTCCAAAGTTATTCCAAGCATCTTAATTATTCAAAATGAGTTTATAAGCGCTTTTCCCAGACTAGAGCTTGGGTTTTGCCGTCACGGTAAAGCTAACCACAAGTAGCATGCTAACCTTGCATTTCCTGATTCTTGGACAATAAAACATTTTGTAATTAGATGCAGACTGTACATAGCTGACCTTGAGAACTCAAGTACATGGAAAAAATCGGGTACAGACCCTTTAAAGAACACATATCATACAGAATTGACTTTTTTGAGCTTTTAATCATATTAGAATATGGTTGTATTTAGCTTCATTGGTCACACTGGTTTCAGTAATGCTCTGTAGAAAGTCCTTTGCCTCTGAGCCTCACCAACACTGAAATTTCCCGGGATTGTGATGCCATAGATAGAAGCCCTGTGCAGTCCATAAGTCATCGGCAGACTTGTTTTAAGCATTTCTGTTGTCAAATCACACTACTACACATTACTACTGTATCCTTAGGTTAACATGCAATGATGTCTTTTTAAAATTTTTATTAGGCTTTTTTTATAGTTCCAAATCATGAAATGCCAAAACAAAGGTACTGTGTTTAAAGACCAACGACAATACAAAAAAATGCATCATATTTGTTTTTAAGTCAACGTATTCAGATCATTTTACTAAAAACTATTTCATGAGTAAAAAGTAAAATGTTTATGATTACAGATTTGATTATTTTTAAACCTGCATACAGTACCTAACTGGGACTTTGTTAGCATTGGTTACCAAACTGTCCAATCCAAGAATATTGGACAATACAAAAAATATTATAGTAAATTTCATATATATATTTCATCTAAACTTTCCAAAGTTCTTTCCAAAAATGTTCTATAATTTTTCATTAGCACTTATGAAATGTGGTATTCTAATCAAAATTGGTGGGATAAGGGACAAAGGCTTAACTGCCTTTCAACAAACAACCAAAACTGAGATAGTCACTGCACCGCTGAGTGCTCACACTCAGCTGACCTGAAGACCTTCGCACTGGACTCGCTGCTTCCTCCATCTATGCATCTCCACTGGCCCCTGCAACTCCGCTGGGCCATGCACCTCCTCCTCTGGCCCCTGACCACTGTGAACTAGCCCATCCCAGCTCTGCTTTCACCTGGACAGGCATATGCACTCAAGGAACTGCACTCAACCACAACCAGAATCCCATAGAGGAATCACACCAAAGTCTGTACAATAGACGATCTCATTTAAACATCATGCAAGAGGAAGACTGGGGAAAATGGACTTCCTTGTCAATATTGTGGGTAATGGCTAAATGACTTATATATATATTGTTTTATTTCAGTGCTCTCCTATGATACCCATACCAGAAAACATGCAGTTAATGGTTTACAATACTGCCCCAAATGGAAAATCCTGGTTTGACTTTTTTCTGTCACATAATATCAAATGTGTATTCATGTGAATTTTAAAGGTTGTCATAGTTTGTGGCACACATATCATATTTCTACAATGATATTATCTGTTGGGTGTTATTTTATATGTTTTTTCCCAAAATCTCTGTTTTTGTGTGTACAGTGCAAGGGTGCTAATTGGACCAAACCATCATAAATCTGCTGTTACAATCTTTGTTTTAAAATGAGTACACTCCAATTTCGTCTGTGCTGTTTTGGTGCAAAAAATAGTTGCAAATTCAGGTGACAAAGCTTAAGTAAACGGAGCTCTTTAATCGAGGACCCAACTTGCAGACCTCCACCAACAGGACCCTCACGTGACTTTACTCCATCCACAGGTCCCGACAGGTAAACGAACCATTACAGACTTGCGCCTAATCTTAACCAGACACAGGGCCTACGGCAACACATTCACGGACAAACTACTTAATATGCCTGTGTTATTTGTATTTACATCATTGTAGGCTACATGTTGACAGTTAAATATGTGTTGTGTTTGTGACAACATGTTTTAATCTGTTAATCTGCTAATATGTGCAAAAAAATGAAATGAGCTTCATGACCTTTCATAACTTTTCATAGCGAACTAAGGCAACGTCTGATTAAAAAAAAAGTGTAATTAAATTGCTTATAAAGAGTAAACTAATGAAAAAGTAGGGACATGCGGGCGGAGGTGCATCCTGATGGAGGTCTGCGGGGTGGCGACTCTCTTGCTTTAATCTGGTGAAAAACAAAATATATGTTGAAAAGAATATTCTGAGGTAGTAGTGGTGGTGTAATCTTGCCTGGCAGCCTAGTCCTTCAGAACGACATCAGGCCACGTTAGGACGGTTCTATCACGGCCGCTTATCTGTAGCACACATCTGTCAAATGCAAAAGACATCTCGCTCGAAATATCGCTGTGTCATTCAGAAGTAATGGACTTCTTTCACATCGTATTTGCATTTACGTTTAGTGCTTCACCTTACTGATTCTGTTGAGATTCATGATTATTCTCAGTCCACTGTGTTACTGTTTTCTTAGTTTAGCTTTTTTTACTCACAAACACAAGCAGCCCATACGTCTCTGGTTGGTTAATCCGCCTGTCAGTCACTGCCTTCAGAAATCATGGAGCCAGGATATGGTTCCAGACTAAACGGCTGTAAAGTATGGCAAAAACACGTGGTCTTGGTTGGCCAGGCAAGATAAAGTGATTATAGATAACATCTCCAATGCCAAATAATGTTCAGGGTGACACACAAGTGTAGCAGCAAACCTCATAGTAGTGTGAAGTATATAGTATAGCTTTGAATTTCATAAAAAAAAATCTTAAATCTTAAAATGGATCCTAGAACTGAAATACTTCCCTGGGGGTGTAGTATGTTCCATGCTGTGAGCTGTGTAAATCCAGCGTCTCCTGTGGACCCAGTGGATCATGGAGTCTTTAAGTTTGAGCTTCAGACAATCACCTCAGCGTGTCCTGTTCTATCATTTGGGTGAATACACCATGTGTTTTTCTGTGTTAACATGATTCAATTACTGTAAAAGGGATAGCCTTCCAGTTTAAAGATGGAATGGTTTAAATTCTGAACTGAAAAAAGACTGTTTAAAGCCGGGAATACTGCAGAACCGTAACATCTTTGTGAGCTGGAGTCTTACTGAGCCTGGTGCATCCTGGGATCTGTAGTTACATCACAAGACGCTTTGAAACTACAAGGCACTAATGACATTTTTGAGAGTTGGCAAATGACTAAAAAGGAACTACAATCACAATTGAACCTGTGCTGCCAGTACCTAAACCTGCAGATAGAGGACATATACACGTTTTACTCAGGTTTTGGTAGTGAGTATTCGTTTTAGGCTTATTTCCAATTGGTTTTAGTTGGTTTACCTGGCAACCCAAATACGAGGTTTATACTGCCTTCTGATTGGATAATCATCTTGAGAACCAAAACACCAAATGACAACACAATCAACATGGCCGTCATGTCTAAGGATTTTTAATTTACGAGTTAGAAATTACATTAACAGTAAATTACCTCATAATTTTGGACACAGATAGGTTTAAAAATTAGTCATACTTCGTTTAACTAAGATACAAGTTTTTCACAGTAATTTAATCTGCATAGTAAAATAAAACTGCACAGTATTAAATTTACTTATTTTAATTTACCATTTTGTTTGTCCAAGGATCACTGTACTACCCACGAGGTCCAATGCAATTATCCTCTGATCCTTTCAGATGCCAGAGTGGAGTTCTGCTGCTAACCACAACTAGCATGCTAACCACACATTTCCTGATTCTCGGACAACTAGACGCAGACAGTACACTGCAGACTTATTTTGACCTCAAGAGCTGCTTATATGATATGTCTGTACTGGGGTAAGGCAAAATTTCCTCACATATAAGAAGAAAAAGTCAACATATTCAAATAATTTCTTAAAGAGGCCCAATGCAGTAATTAGGGACATTTTAAGAGATGTTACGGTCAAGCCATATTCTTCACTGTCTACCACACAAGTTGGCGTTGCAGGAATCTGAAAGCCCGTGCCATATTCCATTCTTTTGTAGCAATAACATGGCTTTACGTGTGACCCAGACGACCCCCCGCAAAGATCTATTTTTATATAGAGAAAAAAAGATTATATGGATTGAATCGGCACTTTAAGCTGACCTGTTTTGCCGCTGCTGGTCATTCATAACTCACAAGCGTCTCAGAATCCATTCATTCTACTATGATGAAAAAAGGGAATTGTACAATATTTATGTGAAATATATCTATGAATACGTATTATGTCTAAACCTGATGTCTGGTCTCCATGACTACGGAGTATTTTCTTATGGCGTGTGGTGTTCAAGTGTAATTTCTCTGCATTAAAGGGCCTATATTGCACTATTTTTGATCTATGTTATAATGTCGTTTCCTCGTCACGAACATACATGGAGTTGTGTTTGGTTTCATTCGCACAAACCCTGCACATTTAGGCAGCACTTTCGTCTCAAACCGAAAACATTTTGCTCCTTCTTGTGATGTCATTAAGTGGCAATACAGGAAATGCTCCACTGTGTTTTTAAACTCCACACACCTTCACTAGAATCATTTTTGATAATTTCAGCCCTGGATTTGGACGTTTGAAGTCGCAGCTATTGTGATTCAGACAGCCTAATGACAAAGGATTACTCAAATGTGTGAATGAAACAAAACACAACTCCAGGTATGTTTTTGAGGAGGTAACAACACTCTAACATGGCTAAAAGCTCACACGAGTTTTGCGTAATATAGGACCTTTAACTGTATTATGAGTAGTTTGTCATATCTTTACCACTAATACTATATACGATATTTTATTTGTTCTGTTTTCATCTTAATAAGTGTCTTTTCTATTGAGACTCAGGTCACTAAAATATATTACTCTACATTTCATTTGATGGGAAGAATTTTGACTCAGAACTCTGCAGATTTGTTTGAATTTGAATTGTGTTTCTCCATGCATGATTTCTACATGTGTGTTTGGTATTTGTCTGATCCATTTTCTCTTGAGTACTTTGTGACCTTTTACACTGTACAAAATGGAAGAAAAAAATGACGCCTTTGAATAAAAAATACAGAATTACATCAGAGACAGGCGTTTTGTTTTATATTGTATTGCATTGTACTGCGCGCTACTTTTACCCATGTATTATTCACACACTTACTCAAAATTATCAGACGAAGTAAAGAAGGAGAAGTTAAAGAAGTTCTATATGTCATCCATGCGTGTTTGAGTAATTTAGCAATCTCTCCTATTTGAACCCTCCTACGTTAGAAGTACGACTTACAAGACTCAACCCACAAAAAATACATAAGCAGGATACAAAACAGTACACTACAACTTCACAAACCTGATGTGATAGCGCTCTGAAGGGGGAGTGACTTAGTGCAGGGAGAAATGGAAGGGGGAACTCAGAGCGTCAAAAACAAAACTGAAACATTTGAATACGTTGTTTTCGGCGATTATAGCATTTTCAAAACAGCAAAATGTAACGTGGTGATCGAAATATGTGTTAACAACTAATACGCCACAGAAGTGTAATAA